>JAYJMH010018217.1:0-20524 GCA_036873815.1 Phacellophora camtschatica
GGCGGCAAAAAGCGCCCCTCTTCAATAACAACGCGAGCTGATTGTTTTTCAAAGACATTCCCAGCGCAATGTCGATTTTTAATAACGTGTGCGTTGCATCACAACGAAATGTGTGCACATCATAAATCTTGACACATCCTTCTTTTAACCCTCCTGGAACTAGCAAAGCTAAACGACGTCCGTCAAAACTACTAAAAGCTTCGCTCAGTGGCTGCAGGTAGTCGAAATCTCTTCCGCAAGCCTTGAGTGCTTTGTAGTAATAATTACCTGACATGAATCCATGCACCTCATCACTGCTAACACCGAGCAGCCACGAATGAAGCTCTTCGAGCATGACAAATTTCCTCGTGGCTATGCCGAACAGTTTTTGAACTTGCTGCCTCAAGTGACCTGTGTTCGTCATGCAATGGTTCTTGAAAAGAATCTCGAAAAACAACGATTGAATGTCGGTGAGTATTGAATACAGTTCCTGCATTCGTAACTTCTCGACATCAACAAATTTCTCTGTCTTTGAAATGTAACCTACTCTCAGTGGCAGGGGGCCTAAACTGTTTCCTACTTTTTCCAAAATATTTTCAAATACCAAATGAGGAAAATGCTGCCCGATGCATTTCGTCAAAACGGAAATGAAAAAATCCACCAGCCAATTTTTCATAGCAACAATTTCATGCAGTATTTTCTCGGCTTCTTGCTCCTCGGGGAATGCGTGGTAATACTTCATTGCACTAACCTTGTATCTGTTTACCGCCTCAGTCTGTCGTTCTTTGTTTTTCTCCTTACGCCGTGCCTCTTTCTTGACTCGATCGACGATAAAGTCCTCCTCGTCAGAATAATCGTAATAAATGCATTCCAATGAAGAATCTAAATCGTCACTGTCTCCAATCAACCCGTAAGAGTCTTCGTCGTCAGAGTAGAACCCATTAGAAAAATGGTAATCATCATCCATGGAAATTAGGGCGTAGTCATTGAGAACTTGAATCCTGAAAGAATTACCTCTGATCCGCTGCTTTCCTGTTACAAGGTGAAATCAAAGATGAAAATAAAGTATTACTTACATATTACAGTGACATATATTATATGCCGGGTGACCCAAAAAAAACTATCCTCGTTTGCAGGGACGCGGTTTGGAATCCGTCAGACTACCGATCTTAAATTGCATACAAAACGATGTCTAAAGGGCAACTTAGAGTTTGGGATATCGTCTGCAATCACGCTGGCATGTCCAAAACTGCAAAATTAAACAGATTTTGACATTTAAAACAAGCCATTTGCCTCTATACCGACGTTGAAACTTTTATGAGTGAATCTTTTTAAATTCTAAACTCCAAAAGCACCATAAGCAAGCAGGTTGTTTTATGTCAAAACATGGACTGAAAATGAATAACTTCTTTTTAAATTAACTCACGAATTAAGGCAATTTAAATATCAAGTTTTGGACAGGTAAGCATGGTCGCAGATGACTGGATGATAAATTATACTCTAAATTTGCCCTTTGGACGTCGTTTTATGCACAATCTGAGATTTGTAGTCTTGCGGATTTCAAGCAACAGCCTTGCAAGCGGAGATAGCTTTTTGGGTTATCTGGTATATTTATTTATTCATACTGTACGGAGTAACAAAAAACCGTTAAAAGTTTGCTGATTTATAGCTAGTCTGGTGGCAGTTGGGCTCAAAATCTGGCAGCCACCACAAATTATTGTGGCTCCAATTTTCTCATCTGTGATTGGATTATTTTCATTACGTTAAGATCAAGGCTAAATGTGCGGATTTTGCGTACCACAAGACAGCTATTGATTGGACTTTTGCAATTGCAATTGCACTTGCAGTTCAATCGGCGATTTAGGATTTGTCTTCTTTCAAAATGACGAGTAAGCCAGTATTTTGACTGGAATGCTATGAATCACATGTTACAGCGATAGCGATAATCTTGAAGATTGTAGTAAGTCTAATTTATACCTTGGTTATAAAACATTTGACCTAAATTTATGAAGGTATTTTGGATGGATGTAAAGCTAATTTTTGTCTGAAAATTTCTTTGGTCAAAACTTGTTTTGTCATTCCGCATATATGAGCTTTATTGCTAGAAGGGAAAATGAATTTTTGTCAAAAGGCTGGCCACTTTTAAAACCTTTTTTTTCGATCAGAAGTGCCCAAATAAAATGATTCAGCAATAATTCACTTTCCTATGAACAATTTAACAAATTTGGAAACATATTTTGAAATGATTTACAACAAAACAATGATGGAAAATACCATGATCTTTGTTGGCCTCTGTGGTCTCTGTATCTTCACCGACAATAGCTTCTTCTTTTTTCCTAATAAAAATATTAATTTATGAATAACAAAACAACATTGCATAAAATGAAAACTAAAAAATTATTGTTTTGTCCCAAGGTCTGGCCCACTTCTCCATATAATCATAAGATGACAGTCCAGTTAGGTTGATGCTAGTCAGGCTTGCCCACTTCTTGTAAACATGTCTTTAAAATGAAGTAACAAAAATAATTGGATAACAATTTTCAACTCATTCTTTGTATTTAATTGCAAAAAAATCTCTATTTCAACATTTAACAGCCTGTTTCTTGGCATACATGGAAAATGCATGTATGCACACTGCATGCACACACATAAAATTTTGGAAAATACTGAGGTTTTACTTGTGTGCGTGTGTGATTTCTTGCATGCATAAAATTAAGAAACAAGTTAATTTAGCTGAATTATTTACTGACATACCTTGGTCTCTTGATATCTTTGTTCCACTCGTGTGTCAGCCTTTTCTGCCACAATTGGAATAATGTCTCTATCTTTGTGATAACCAAATGTAGCTTTTCATAAGTGACAACCAAATCTGGCCCATATTTGCATGGTGCATAGCTCACTTTTTGAATGGAACTACTATCAGGAAGATTGTAGTACACTTTAGTATAGTGGTTTATCCAATAAGCATCCCTTTCCTCCTGCCAAATAGAAGATAAATCTATGTTGTAAAATACAAATAATACATTTACAAAAATAGCTAAAACTGTCAAAATGTTGTGTAAATGCAACCAGGAGGAGTAAACTGGACCATCTGGCATTTTAGCAGTGCCCAAGGGCCTACTTGGCATGGGGCCCCAATACGTTTAGAACAATTACTTTTTCTTATTCAATTTTGTATCTAACATTATTCTTTCTCATTCAATTTTGTATCTAACATTATTTCTCTCTCATTTGATTTTGTACCTAAACATTATTCTTTCTCGTTCAGTTTAGTATCTAACATTACTCTTTCTTATTCAATGTTAGATACAAAATTGAATGAGAAAGAGTAATGTTAGATACAAAATTGAATGAGAAAGAGCAATGTTAGATACAAAATTGAGTGAGAAAGAGTAATGTTAGATACAAAATCGAATGAGAAAGAGTAACGTTAGATACAAAATTTGCAATCTGCAAACTTTTATTAAACATTATACAAAAAAATTGTTATTACTAAAAACTGAAGAAAAAACAATTAAATTCATGATGAGTGAAGTGCAACATTTAAAACCAGATCCAACTTTTGACATAAAATGCAATTTGATAGAGGTTGCCATGAACTTTTATTGAACTTTAGGAGTCAAGTCTAGCCTGACAACATGTCTCGTTCAATTCCTACCCTAACCAACCCCCCCCCGGACTGCCTGGGAGTCAACAAATTTTTTGTGCACAAATGCCCGGGGGCCAGGAAAATTTTTCTGGCGAATGTCTGAGGGCCGGACACTAAGAGCATACCAAATGCCGGGGGTCGAGATTTTTCTTCAAAGCTTGCATTCCAGGCTGGAAAACATGCTTGTACTCGCAGCTACACCACTATCGGGTACCTTGTTTTGGGGGCAGAATCCATTCGAGAATCGAAAATGCAATATCTCAAAATTTAATTAATTTCCATAATGGCAGCCTTATCTTGAAAAGGTGGATTGGACATCACGAATTGTCGGCGCCTTTGAAAAAATTGCATCACATAAAAACAATTTGACCAGCGTTCAAATGAAAAATCTGTGTTTAATTCCTGCTGAGTTAATTCGCTGTCACACAACTTCAAGCAACTTTTAAGCCCGTTTACATGATCACATTCTGTGATCACAGAAAAAATGTTGAGTAACTTTTACCTGAAGATGATCGTGTAAACCTGCCTTAAGAAACCAAGCAAGGACCTAACTAGAGAAAGTTTCTAAATTTTTTGGGGGTTTTGCTAGTAAAAGTTTCTTAATGGTTTCTTAATTACGAAAGAGAAAATAATTTTCGGGGTGGTGTATGACTGCATGTAGACTTGCTACGAGGAAAGAACAGAGTGGATGGCTTAGTCTATTGCATAACCTTATAAAATAACTCAAGTAAACTAACTTACAATAATAATATAATAATATTTGTTTAATGTTGGCGAAAAGGTATTTACAATTGTTGGTGAGCTATAAAACTGGTGTGATGATACACGAAAGAAATAACTTAAAAAATATGCAAAGTTCCTTAGAGTTGTAACACTGTACTAGTAAAGTTTCTTAATCGTGCAGAGCCTTTACTAGTAAGTTTCTTATAAACGAGTTTCTTTTTAAAAAAAATACGTGTAAAGGAAAGTGGCAATTATCAATAGTTTTCTCTATATGTTTTCTTTTGGTTAGATCATATATGTTTTCTTCTGGTTAGTGGAAAAATCCAAATCTGCCCATATTTGTAAATTATTGGTGAGTCCTATTTGAAATATTTGAAGCATGTCAAAAGGATGTTTTCCACTAGACGGCTTTGTACTGTTCTCTTATTTTATTTTCTTAATTATTTTCGATTATTTTCGAAATTATGCATGTGCCTTTGGGTATTTATTGCACAGGAACTCTGTTCGCTTTAGCAAAGTTTGGTAGTTCGCGGCAATCGGAAGCGAAGACCAACCAGTGCACAATTTTATTTCCACGACAATAAACTTGATAGAAATAGATGGCAACATGCAGTATTGATCATAATCTTAAGTGGAAAGAAAACACAAAAGCTCTCTCCAGTAAGGTGTCAAGAGCCGTATGTATCCTAAAATGTGCCAAAATTGAAGATTCTTCGATTTGAATCACTAAAAATTTTATACACTGGTATAGTAGATCCCTGTTTTAGATATTGCCACTCTGCCTGGGTGTAGTGTGGTGATACAGAGTTAAATCAGCTCCAAAACAGAGCTGCTAGAATAATAACAAACAACAGTTATCAAAGCAGTTATTCTCGTAAACCAATCGTCTGATTGAATGGATCGCTCTGGCGACGCCAAATCGATCGCTTCGCGCGAACATCGCCTAGTGGAAAACCGCCTTTAAAGTTAGTTCTATGTGAAATGTCACAAACTTCAGAATAAAACAATCACTCTTGAATTTTCATATCTTTATAGCAATAAATTTGTAACTTGTTAAGTTGTGGGCTTGATCCTAATATGGTCATTGGGATTTGCGAACACTGAACACGACAAATAATTTGTTGACTACAATACATCAATGGTCAAAAATTCTGAGAAAGTTACTTACGTGTTTTCTTTCCATAATTTCAAATCTCCAAGTCTTGTCTTGAACTGTAAGTTCAATAATAAATAAGAGTTGACTTTTACAATTATCACAGTAAACAAAAATTAGGATATTTTCATAATGCTGGATTTTAAATAAATATTAAGAACAAAGGGCACGTTACTCCGAAAATATCACATACCCTGCCCAGAAAAAAAAATACAAATTCTGAAATCCTTCTAATACATCTGCTCAAAAATCAGGAAATCCCCACACACAACAATTTTGGGCAACGCACGATCATGTATTGAAATGATCCTTCTTGATTCAAGGTATATTCTAAGCAATTTTCAATGGTGAATTTTGCCAGTAAATTAATAAATAGAAAGGGCCCAATTTTTGAGCAAAAATTAATAGTTTTTTTTCCTTTGTTAAACTTTGCATAAATTTATAAATTTACAAGCAGCGTGAGGACCTGATGAAAGACTTAAAAATACAACCAATATATTTTTATTTTAAATTGCAACAAGGTGAAGCCATTGAAAATGAGATTTTATGCGCATGCTGATAGAGTACAGTCACAATTGTTTCAGTATTTTTAAATAAAAATATTACTGTAGAAATACAATTAAAAAATGAAACAAATTCAAAAAATAAGTTATTAAACATGTGCAGACACAGTAGAGTAAGACGAAAACAACACTAAATATCTTGACCAGTTTTTGTTTGTTATGAATCTCCTTTGAACGAAAAAATGATGTCTCTTACCAGTAGCTTTAAATCATTTTGTACATCAAGAGGAACCTCATTCTCGTAAGTAAGATATAGGTGAATAGACTCTGAAAAAATGCAGAAATTACGTTCGATGACTTTTAAAAATGATAGAAAATGCCTCTTTTCTTTTGAAATCATATTTTTTAAATTTATATTCTAATATATTTACATTACATAAAAAGTAAATTAAATATATCAAGCTGTACGACCATATGGGCTTGTATCCAGGAGACTTGTGTGCAAAAAGTAATAAGGTATAAGACGGCTGCATAGAGAACAATAAATCAAAAGGATGACAAGGAATCACACCAAAATCAGACTTCCAGAAGAAATAAAATAATAAATAAATATTCATTTAAAGAATGTACAAGATGCAATTCAAGAATAAAATACCTGGTGCTTTGTTGTTTCTTTCAACTTTTGAGGCAGCAGATTTTCGTTGATTTGTATATTGAATTCCTGTCGCCTTCATCTTGAGAAAGAACGGTCGAGTTTCGAAGTTGACCTGGTGACAGAAAAAAAATCTTTATAAACATTGGAGTCGATATTAATCAGGCAAAAAGTACACTGATAACACTGATATAAAAGCCTTAATTAAAGCCTTCCATATTGTTGTATTATGTTTTAAAAGCTTTAAAGATGATAACTTTAATGAGAACACGAGAAAAGATTTTTGCTCAAATCGGATCATAAACCGTTGGAACAAAATGCCAAAAAGCGTCATAAACGCATATTCCGTTCTTGACTTCAACGCAAAGATGACGATTTTTCTCGATAAAAAAATACGACTTTGAGTACACTTTAGAAACCTAAGGATTTAATAGGCCAATGGAGTCAGTATCCCTTATCTTTCTGCTGGGTGTCCCAAAGAAAAGTTAAATTGGTTTAAAAGCTACTATCCAAAAGCATGACATGTTTTGGTGTGATAAAGCTCTGATTTTATACAAAAGCCTCCGGTTTTTAAGTTGACAGAGTTTAGAACTTTTGACTTCTATATCTTGATGAATATACTATTGATTTTAGATCGATTTGCAGAAAACTTTAAGTTGATGTTTCTAAATTAGAAATATATAAGCCTTGATTGCTTACTTTTATAATTATGTCGATAAATTTAAGGAAACGGCGACACATTTTTCTGGGACACTCGGTTCATTATTTTTAATTATTATTATTATTTATCTTGTATTTTTCGATGGTCCAACGACTTTAGGAGATGATAACATCTAAATAAAAATTTATGGTTTTATGAATATGTCCAATTTATTATAGTCGTTGGATTTGTGCGATTTAATAATTCTGTTCAAAGACCGCCAAGAGTTTGTACTTTTACGGACTACCAAATATATTATTGCTCATTTATTGTTAAAAATATACCCAAAAGGCAAAGGGCTAAAATAATTTTACAGTCGGATCCATTCCAAACAGATTAATTCAATCTTCAAAGTTTTCATTTCGCAGGGATAGCAATTAGGGATCGGTCACTAAATATGGCAATATGGGGGGGGGGGGTGGAGAAGAAATTGATTGGACAAAAAAAATCAGGGCCGAAAGAAATCAATGAAATCCTCTGAGTATAGTTATGAGCGACAGGACCATATTGAGGAAATACTTTGTCATGATTGCCCGGGGTGAAACCCTGCCCAAGTAAGTAAAATAGTTATCTCTGATTGGTGTATTTTGTTGCATCAAACAAGATTTATTGGAGAATTTCTCTTTTACAAGATGGATTTATTGGAGAAGATAGCAATGAAGTAGGTATTTACAAATTTGTTTGAGTTAACAAAATTTTACATTCCCGATAAAAGCATGACAACATTTTTTACGAGCCTCTGCAGCTGAATGTCCATTTTCGTTACAGAAAGAAGTGTTCGCCCTTCTAAATAAAATAAAATCAGTGAAACAAATGTGAAAACCAAAATGTGATATTTTACCTCTAATTCTTTTATGTTTCTGCACAGGATCCGAATTGATACATCTTTTGAAGTAAGACTGTCCTCCATTTGTATCATAATTTTATCAGCATAGATCTAAACAAAAATGTCATAATATATTATTTTGCTACAAGGGGAATTTTGTAAAACAAGATATTGCAGTTTCAAACTAAAGACAATGGAATTAGAAAGAATATATTTCACACCTCTGAGCGCATTCAATTAAATCAAAATAAACAAAGACAAATAGCAGTATTTTATCTATTTGGAGGGTGACCCAAAGAAACTATTTATCTCCATTTACAGGACTGTAGCTTGAAATCGTGAGGCTACAAATCCAAAATTATATTCAAAAAAACGTCCCATGGGCAAACGTAGAGTTTGGGATATTACCTAGTCAATTGCGGCCACGTTTACCTGGGCAAAACGCGAGCAAAAGATGTCTTTATTTGTGTGCTTTTAAGTAAATTTAAAGGAACACCATTCATTTCCAGTTCATGATTTGAAGTCAAAACAACCTGCTTGCTCTCTCATATCAACTTGAAATCAAGTCACTGTTATCAGTGAATCTTTTCAAATTGTTAGACTTAAGTCACCGTTAAAGGAAGCATGTTATTTTAATGTCAAAATATGGACTGGAAATGAATTATGTTTCTTTAAAATAACTTAAAAGCTCACGGATTAGACAGGTACTAATGCCTCATAATAATAATAATGTCTGATAATGTCTCATTTAGACAGGTAAACGTGGTTGAAGATGACTGGGTGATATCCCCATACTCTAAATTTGCCCTCTAGGCAGAAGTGCCATCTTGAGAATCATGAGAAAAAAAATAGGCAAAAGTGCCCTCTCTGGGGAAACGAGTCATTAAGAAACCAAACACAGAAAGATTAAAAATGCGATTGTTGCAGGACAGGATAGGAAAGAGACTTCAGTTTTCAAAGAAATAGCACTCAAAACAAAATGTGAAGGCGATGAAAGTACACCTGCGGCGTCTAACTACTATCCTATGTCCCTGCTCTAAATAAAACTAATAAGTGTTTTCATAGAAAACCAACAGAGAACACTTCTACTTGCTCATGTCAAGTCCCGTTTATTCATAGATGCCAATGTACCATTCTGTAGCTTTCAAAAAGCAATACACAAAGATGAGGACTTACATTCACACAGTATGATTTAAATGGCTTCAGTGTCCCAAAACCAATTCAAAAACAAAACAATCAAATATGACAATGAAAGGGCGAATCTGGAGCATACCCAATCAACTACATCAAACATGTGAAATTTAAAAACATTACTCAATGACACTGTGCTAAATTATTGCAGCATTTTTCAATTTATGTAATGTTTTAGTAAAATCATTTTAAAAAATCTAAAAATATTATAATTATCATGTTACCTTTACTGGGCGTGTTGCTTGTCCAGCATATCTCCCAACGGCAACCTTGCTAACATGCAAAATGATAAAAATAGCTTTCAAACTGCAGTCTGCTGTAACACCCTGAAATTGTGAACACGTTACATCAGATTCACTTTCATCTTGGCTGACAGCAGTAGAGCTACTCTTCTCCTGAAAATTAATTTTTGTTTAAAAAAAAAAGTTCAAAATAAATATTTACATCTTCGATTTTTTAATACTTAATCCAAAATTATCAAATACAACATTTTAAACATCTTATACATTTAGTACAAATTTAAAATACATTAAGCATACGTTACATCAAAAACTAAAAAAAAACAATATACACTACATCAAACAATACGATTGTACTTAGAGAATTTCACAATTAAGGAGCAACACTCAGGACAGGTTGACTAATCATGTTAATAAAAACATGATGTTAAATGAGACTAGCAGGCCCCTTGGCAGGTCCCTAGTAGTCCCGATGAAGAAGTTGCATCTTACCTCGTACCATGGCAGCCAACTGAAGGCAAAACTAGCAGAGGAAGGAGACGATTAATCTACGTAGATAGCCTACTTCAGAATACTGGTATGGGAAATATCTCTGAGCCGAAAGCTTGTATGATGGAAAAAATCAAAACGGCGTGAACATGTGAATGATGTGGCGCGTCCAAGGAGACAGGCAAGATGAAGATGGGATTCTAAGATTAAATTTAAAATCTTCAAAATTTAAATCTAGGAAATTAATAATCCATTAGAAAAAGCCATATCACTAAGAACGGTTTAAAACTGCATCGCTTGGTGTTAGATATCTCGAAAGCCTTCGACACTGAAGAAAGAAAGATATTATTTGATGCCTTAGAGGAAGCTTTAGAATTGGATGAACTACAACTGTTCCTAACATCCTGTTAGGTATCCTAACAAGCGCACCTAAGATTCACATCAAAGTTCGCAAAGTTTTGAGTGACCTCTTCACTACGATGCTTGGCATTATGCAAAAAGACTTCTTGAGCACAATCCTGTTCATATTGTACCTAGGCAAAGCGATACGATTAGAAGTGACAGATTTCTTGGCCTCAGAGTTACAATATGCAGACAATCTCTCGACGTTAACAACAAACAAAAAACATCTTCAAACCCTGAAAAAAGAATACCCCAGAAAGGCAAGCAGATCTCATCTAAAAGAAAACAAAACGAAACGCGAAGAATATGATATTCCAAAAACCCCCTCCACCTACCTGGGAAGAACTAATGGAATATAAAGAAAGTGGAATTTTCTGGTCCGAGCTTGACTGCCTACTAATGAAACCTACACCAGTAAAAGACGATACAACAGACAGGAAATATTGTAAGCTGTTAGGATCTCTACTTGACACCTCAGATGAAAACCTTAAAAGAAACGTCTTCCAAGCTTTCATTGAATCAATCTTTTTATACATTATAGTTAGACTCAGAATTTTGGTCCCTTACCAAAACCACGGGAGAAAAAGATTAATTCGTTTCAAAGAAGGCAGTTGAGATTTGCATTCAACATCACATGGCCAAGAAAAATCTCAAACATGTAACTTTATAATAAGACAAAAGTGATACCGTGGATCCAAACGAGTCGAAAAGAAGCCTTAAGTGGTTTGGGTACCTGATGAGGCTACCGGAAAGAATACCAGCGAGAATAGCGTTTAAAGAATGAAGGGAAAGCGAATGAAGGACATATGACAACTTAGATAGCATTACTTTAAGAAGATTTAAAGATAGCTAACATTGAATTTAGTGACAACATAAAGAGACTGTAAAAACTATGTCAAACTTTACTTCTACTAATCATTTGATAATTCATCTGATAATTTTTTTAATTTAGTTAAGATAAGGCATACGCTTCATGTATGCAACATCTAAGCTTTGGTAGCATTTCATGGAGGTATTTATTTAAAATACAAAAATGAGGAAAAATCGGAAAAATACAACAACAAAAAAATACAATTACCAAAGGGTCTTGATCTGATGATCTTATTGTGTTATTTAATTGTTTTCCAGTCCTTTCATTTGTAGATTGTACAAATTCTGGCGTTTGTGGACTCTGAAAATTCTTCTTACTGATATCTGTATTTCTCGTTCTTATTACATTAAATTCAGTGGCAGCAGCACAACTTAACATCACTGTTCCATCATGGCTGTCAACCTGTTGAAGGGGAAAATATTGGCCAAGAATATTAAATATGCAGTCAGACAAATGATTTAAAAGTTTAATAAATTATAAAAAATCAAATAACAACTGTTGGTGGATTTTCACTTGTTAATGCTGTTTTTTGTTAACAAAAAAAAAATTTGTAAACAAATATTTTGGTAAAAATCTTTAAATTTGTTTTAATAATCCTCTGCATTTGCTGCAGTTGCATAAAAACATTTTGCAATTAATTTGAGAGTTTTCCATCTTTCCTTGATGCATGATTGATACCAAGTGCATGGGCACTCGCCTGGAGAATAACCAAGGGTGCCATAGCAGGGGGTCATGAGGGGCTATTGGATCAAAATGATTGTTGGAAAATTTGTAGATTTACAGTCATCTTTGGATGATTTCCTATTTCATTACAGCATTTTAAGACAAAAAAAAACAGGGCTTGAATATTGGCCATTTCATCCCACACAAAAACATTTATATTTTGTCAGACAATGTTTCCCTGTCAAAAAATTTGAGTGTTTGGCCCCCAAAATAACCTCGACTCGATAAATCAAACACCTTATATTTATGAAGTAGTTCCTTCATAAATGGTTTTAGTCATCTTTGATAAAGCCCAAAACATACCTCCATTTCTTCAATCTGATCTGATAGGTGTGAAATTCGATCTCCGAACATATATTCTTGGCTCCTGGACTTTGACAATTGCCTATTACTAAGGTTAGGTTTACATGTTGGAGACTTTGGCCATGCAGCATTCATTAAGCCACTGTGAAGTGGACCTCTCCCAGGTGATGCTGAAGCTCTTGACTTACTCCGCCTCCTTGCCAGTACTCTTTTTGGTGACAATGATGGTTTATCCTTATTTGGGGATTCTTTTGATGACATTTTATTTTTGCTTAATCATTCCATTTTAATCTATCAAATTGAAATGCATAATAATATTATAATTTCCAAACTCCAGCAGCAATAGCATAATGTCCAAAAAAGGATATGATATGCAATGAATATGATTAGTGCGCAAATCTAAAATGTTTGGTGTACATGTGCAAAGGTATTAAAATTGTCAACTGTTTCACTATATTAGTGATAGTTATGAATATAAAGCTTTTAGTAAAAGAATGTATGTAAAGTTAAATGCACAAAAATTTCCAATTGGTATGACGTTCAATCAGACTAAATGTTTCAATGTTGCATGATTTCATAGAATTACATTGTGCTATTAAGGCAAATAAAAATTAATTAATTAGTTAATTAAATAATCTTAGTGTGCCTTTGTATTGATTTTCATCAATAATAATTACTGAACCAAACTTCCTCACAACTAAACAAGTAAACAGTTTTTATATGCAAGTGTGAACTTCTTCCAACTCATTGTTCCAATTATCACCATTTTTCATCCAACTATCTATCATAAATTATTTCAAGCTTCCAGGACCAAGTAGCAGACTTTACACTCAGGGCAATTTCAACTTCAGAATCGTCTTGATAGAGGGAGCTGCAAACATATTGATTTTGTTACCAAAAGCATTGCCCTTGTGGTGTGCCATGCCAAAGGCTATGATGCCACACCATACCAATATTGTTTATCAATATTGTTAACTTACACACCTGAGTTGATTCCTGACCTACTATTTTCCAGTCTGGGAAATAGTATATACACCATATAATTCAGGGATACAAGAAGTACAAACAGCACATAATTAGGACTTTAATTTCCCCCGAACAAGATTCAGACTCAGACCAGAACAAGATTCAGATTCAGAACAAGATTCAACTTTAATGATTAATTGCAACAAAATTGCAAAGCCATTTACAATAAAAACTAATTTACAGCTTACTACAGCATTAGAGCTTTCATTTGAGGGGTCAAACAAATTTTTACCCCTGGGGGTTTTCCCAGGAAAACGGGAAGTTTGCCCCTCAGTCATTACACTGTGTCAGCGTGCAATGTCAAACACCCCCAGCCCCTGATTCCAACCCATTATCTTTGTGGCTCAAAACTAATTTACAGCTTACTACATTATAAGAGCTTCCATTTGAGGGGTCACACAAATTTTTACCCCTGGGGGTTTTTCCAGGAAAACGGGAAGTTTGTCCCTCAGTCATTACACTGTGTTAGCATGCATTACATGTGTTAGCATGCATAACCCTCCTGGTTTTCCATTTGTTGTTAATTAAGGGCCCCAGGCTCATTAAGCTTTGCTTTCCCTTTGTCCCATTGAGTATGTCATGTATTATTTTAGATATGCTTCATGAGTAAATTTGAATTGAATTGAATATATTGGGTTAATTAGTTTTTTGCTTTTGAACTTGCTAATCCAGGTCATTAGCGGTGTAATATTTGTTTCTAATATTTTATATTGAAGTAATTTATCGAAGTTGTAACTTTAAAAAATGGTATCTGTTCTTTGTTTTAGTAATAATTATTGTTATGTTATAGTATATGTAGATATTATTAAGTATCAATATTAATTGCTGCCATACCTCATTTGGAGGTAGTGCATTTGCATTTAATAAAGTTGCGTGTCAATTTAGGTTGCCCTTTTGTTTTGTTTCAATGATCATGAAAGACGTTAATGAGTACCACTCTTGATATTGTGTTTTAGTTGTTAAGGATCTATTACATTTTTTGTCTCCAATTCTTGGTATTGTGTTGTTTGCCAAACTTCAGTTTTAAATGATGTTTGGTTTCCGTTTTCAGTAATTAATAAACGCGTTTACGAAGTACTTTGTTCGTTTTTTCATTCTTGACACTGTTGTCCTGTCCAATGAGATGCGTGATATGATAGCGGTATAAAACCACGAATCAGCGACTTCCGAAACCATAAATTTATCAGAAGGAAAGAAACTCACAATCGCAAGTAAAGAAAATGAGGTAACTGCATTTTAATGCTTGTTTGCTTTAAAATCATTTTTAAAGATAAGAATCAAGTTAATAGGAAACCAGCACTATTACTGGCATCTACAAACAATTAAAAAACTTTCAGCACAGGAGTATTTTAAAAGTAGTTCCAAAATTTCCCCAAAGTCAACTTATTTACTTTACAATTGCTGAAATTTGAAAGAATTTTTTAAATTGTATTTGAAAATTCCAAAGGTTTATTAAACAAAACAAGGTTAAATTAAGGGTCGTACAGGGGAGAGGTCATGTTCCCATGTTCCTTCCTAAATATGGTCATCTTCCCATGTTCCCTTGTAAGAATAACAAAAGAAACTGACTTCGAATTGCGCCCTGATCCATGAAAATCATTAATGTCGAGAAATAAATCCAACATGAGAAAAAGTTAATCCTTTAATTGGGCATCGTTGAAATTTTGTAATTCAATTAATTGTGGAATTTTCTAAATCACGGCTTTGCACCAAACAGAATACTTTCCACTTGGAAACACATACAGATAGAGATCTAAAAACTAAAATTGAACAGCCTAATAATTTATTCAACCACCATGGAATGATCTGAATCAGCACAAAAGAGCAATTTTAGTTTTTTAAAGATGTTAGCCATTGTCAACGGATTTTAAAGTTGGTTTTTGAAATGATATTCAAAAGATCTTTTGTTCGGAATAACTCTGTCATTCAAAAATTCCAAAAAGGCAACAATTCGTAAGCTCTGGCTCTTGTTTTGGGATGGCGGCAAATTTGAGCTTTCAAAATTAATATTCCAACTACATGAGCACTGATATCAATAAGAAGTTAACTATCAATGATTACTTTAAAATTCTTTTCGGATAGATTCGAGAAAAAACCTCCCTTCCAGCCCTTATCAAATCTGTAACATGTTTTTTGGGACACCCGGTATTGTTTATTTTCCCATGTTTATTTTCCAATTTCTCCGTCTCTTATTTCATTTATTGGGCCACCCCAAATGTTGTAAACACGAAAAGAATAACAATCGTATTTTATCTTTTTCATTCCGAACAGAGGAAGTATTCGTGCAGCTAACATCCTTATTTCCAATGGGGAGGCCAAAAAAGGCAAAATTGGCTGTCTGTAAGACCACGCTAAAACAATTGTTTGCAAAGCATTCCAAAAACTATAAATGTAAGAAAAGGTTGTGGGAAGCAATTGCTAAGGAGTATTTTAAAAGTAGTTCCAAAATTTCCGCAAAGTCAATTAATTTACTTTACAATTGCTACAAAAATATCGAGATTAAGAACAAGAACGGAAATGAAACAGATATCGAAAAAACAAGTAGCTCAGATGAATCATTAGATAAATTCCCAGTGACAGAGAACGTAGAGGACCCAACCCCAAGTGTTGTCCCTGTCTCACCAATTAATTCTAAAAGCCACATTTATTCAACGTGGTCTGATAGCGACCAAGATGAATCAACTAGCAATGATGGGACTATGCAGATGGATCAAAA
Source organism: Phacellophora camtschatica (assembly GCA_036873815.1). Classification (NCBI taxonomy): domain Eukaryota; kingdom Metazoa; phylum Cnidaria; class Scyphozoa; order Semaeostomeae; family Ulmaridae; genus Phacellophora; species Phacellophora camtschatica. The sequence continues at coordinate 16,146 of JAYJMH010018217.1, forward strand.
GTTTTGTAGACAGAATAAACGAACGCGTAATGAAAAAACATCTGGCGAAGACAATCTGGAAAGACAAGACAAAGTTGCAGGAAAACAGGACACTTTTCCACCAGAGCCGCTGTGCAAATATCTGAAATAATAACTAAAGTAGCCGTGATAGGGTCTAAAAGGATGGGCATTGAAACAAAACAGATTATTCAAGATATATTATCCGAAACTATTGCTGCTACCATTTTTGGCGAAAAGCCAGCGATGCAATCTTTTTTCTGGAGCGAAAAGTGGTAACGAAGAGTTTTCTCTAAAGGACTCAGAAATTGTAGCAGAAGAAACTGAGATGTCAGAATTTACAAAAACAACCAATTCTTCAACCATGAACATGTCACCTCATCCGATACGATTGATGACGCAGGTCAGACAACAAAGTCAGGGAAACGTCTTGGTAAGGGCTGGACAAGCATTTTTGAAGATGTTTTGTCAAGACAAAATAAAAAATGCTGCTGGATTTTCAAACGAAATTATGTAAAAGTTGGCGAATCTAGAAAGAAAGGACAGCCATACTGACAAGGTTCAGCTGTGTGTAAGATTGAAAAGTGTCCAGTTAGTGTATGGTTATCCATAAAGCAATCAACAGATAATCATGTCTCTGTGCGCTACAATGCCAACCCACATCACGATGGAAATGACTTACAGAGTAGACGAATTACAGGAGCAAAACGTAAAGAACTGACTAAACAATTCCAAGAGAACAGAAATTTGAAACCTACTGAATATAGCAAGCGCCTGGGAAGCATGGACTCGGAAAAATACGCAAGTGGAAATAGAACGGGCGTTGGCATATCCGCAAATGCGATGAGAATAATTTCATGCCGAGCCAAAAAAGAGCAACATACTGTTGAAGGTTTGGAAGGGAGAGTTTCGAAAGTTCGAAAAGATATTCGAAAAAAAGACAAAGATAATGCAATTTCCGCTGGCCGGGATCAGACAAAAGTTTTCTTCGGATTTGTACAGGAAGCCTGCCTCACTGAAGATAGAATACGCGTCATACTGATGGAAGAAGACACGGTTAGATTCTACCACAAAGTAGCTCCATGCTCTGTCCTATATGTCGATGCAACGGGAGGGTTGTTCGAAAAAATAAGGGATGGCAGAAAAGTCCTCTACTATGCCATGGTTGTTGGTCACCCTTTCGGCAGTGGACCACCATTAGCAGTTGCGGAAATGATTTCAAATGAACACACTGCTGAGTCAATAAGGAAAATGTTCCAAGAACTGCGTGCGAGAGAATTGTCAATTTATAAACGAAGTGGTAACGTCACTCCTTTGGCAATAATGACTGATTTTTCGCTGGCAATTATTACAGCAGCAATCAAAGAATACAACAATGAAAGCTATCGAAACTATTTGGAAAGAACATACAAAATAATGACAGGAAAAGCCCCAAAAGAGGACCTTGAAAAGTCTATGTCTTCATTTGCGTGGCTCACATGATGAAAAACATCAAGAAACATGCCGTTGCAGACAAGATGGATCCTGCTATTCATTCGAAACAACACTTAGCGATGCGATTTTTTGGTCGGCTTATACATAGCAAGAGTTTGGAGGAAGCCACAGGTTTGGATGAAGCAGGATTCGTTGTATTCAAATGTGAATTTGTTACAACTGATGTAAAGCTTGCAATGAAACAGATAGAAGATTCAATAAACACTTTCTCCTCTGAAGTAGATTCTTTTTTGAAGAAAGTCGATGGAGAAGAGAGCATAGTTGATGACAAAGAAGGCAGTAAAAGTGATAACCAAACTGAAAATGAGATGCTGAGAGCTAAGAAATCTGGCATTCAAAGACACTGGGAGTTGGGACTTAAACCGTTAAGATTGAGAGTGAGAAGCAAAGATAGCTGTGCAATACGCAACAAATATTACATACCAGAATTTATGGACTATTGTATAGATTATCTATTGCCTTCAATATCTCTCTGGAGCAAGATTCTTTCAGGAGATTTTTCAAAGTTTAATGAAAACTACTCTTTGTTTTCTCTTGAAAGGACATGCTCCACAACAGGTCATATTGAAAGGTATTTTGGAATCATGAAACAAGAAAAAGTAAAACCTGGTTTGGACACATTTATCGTAAAGCTATGGGAAAGCAAAGTTGGAGCAAAAAGAATGTTTGTTGATGGATTGACAAGGTTTCCCAAATCTTCCAAGCGACACAGTAACCTGCAAAAATCTTTTTTGAAAAACGTGAAATTACTAGGTCATGAAAAGAAAGCAAACACAAAAGCCAACAACATGGAACAATGGCTCGATGATGAAGACGAAGAGGATTTAAACTTGCCTGAAGAATCTTGGAGTAAACCAGGTATATCAAAATCCATTCCAAAGAAAATGACAACTGGAAAGTACCAAAAAGCCCCCCCCCCCAAAAAAAAAACAAACTGTCATTCGACCCAGTTGACAGTGACAACGATGACTCTGATTTTCAAGAACAACTGCGCTTGATACAAGAAAAAATAGAAAGTGCATTAAATCCTTCAGATGAAGACGAAGAAGGAGCTAGTTCTGTTGATCTGCCAGAGGTAGCTGAAATTCGACCGCCCTCTAATGCACCTGCAAAACGATGTATAAATTTGAATACTTCTAAACGCAGGAACTCAGTAGTATTCATAAATTTCAAAAAATCACGGTGGCCAGAACTCACAATGAACAGCATTTCTTCATTTGAATAATGCAATAAAGAGCTTGAACAGATGTGGGAATGCCTTGATGATAAAGAGAAGTCATTGTACGAGAAAAGTAGGACGAACAACTGCCCTTGCAAACAACAAGTTAAAGAGTCACCATGGGTTGAGTGTGATGTCTGCGACCAATGGTATCATGTTGGGTGTGCAAACATCGGAGAAGACATTGTCGATGAAATGCCTTATTTTCATTGCAATGATTGCATTGCTAGACTGTTTCGTGCGGCAATGAATTATATTTCATCATTGGGTATAAGGGACAATGCAACAAGAATAAAAGGGCTTTCAGACGACATGGTCAAACAAGCACTGGAAAAGTTGAGTTCAATAGATGACCAATTGAAACAGCAAATAAGTAAGCAAGCGTTTCCTTTCCATCCTCGTGTTTATCTCCCATATGATGTTGCTAATCGTGGAATCCAAAATTCTTTTAACAATTGCTGGCTAAATTCTATGCTGCAATTAGTGTTGAATACATCGATTCGAGCTATAATTTCTGAGGAAACAAGCAAAAATTAAGACACCCTTTCTTATTTGGCTAGGGAAGTGTCGAAATAATTGAAAGAAATAAACGAATTGCCAACTTCAACTCAAAAACATGTTGAAAAAATTTCTTCCAAGTTTTTAGTAAACCCAAAATCCAGAGAGCACGTGGACGTAAGCGATGGGTTTCTCCGATTCATCACCAAAATTGATGAAGAAAACGAAGGTAAAAGTGTGAAAGTAGCAACTAAAATGAGCATGTTGACACTGAGCTATTGCGGTTGTTGCAGAAAGCTGGATGGAAAAGTAGAGGTCCAATACCTACTAGTATTGGAAACGCTTCGAGCTGATAAGTACACATCTTACAGTCTTCCAGACTTGCTTTGGAATTCAATGGCATGTGGGTACGAATTTTCCTCCAACATTAACTACCACAACTGCACTACTAAGGCGGCTAAGAGCAAGCTTTTAAATTTTAAATTCTTGCAATATCCACCATCGTTTCTGCCGATTGCTCTACACAGAGTTTCCTCTGGATCGAGAAGACCAATTTCAACAAAGGTAGAAGTGCCTCCTGAAATAGACGTTTCGTTGGAAACTGGGATGACAGTAGAGAACTAATGTACAAAATAATCGGATGGATTGTGTGGACAGGTAGAACAGTCAACGAAGGTCACTACACTGTTTACCTCCGTGATGGAGAAGATACCGCGGTTCAAATTAGCGATTCTTGAGATGACTTGAACTCCGCAGTTGGAAATGAATTACTAAATGGACAGATCATTGATGCATTTTTCGCACGAATTTGCGACACAACTAAAAATCAAGTGCCATATTACAATTCGTATCTGTATCCATCGTTGCAAGAAGGGAGGATAAAGGACGATGTTGTTAAGAGTGCGTTGTCTCGCTTTGACGCAAGAAACTACGAACTATTAACACTCCCTATACATTTGGAAGGCGGTATAGGACATTACGGTGTCATGGCAATGTATCCAAATCTATCACTGATGGTTTATGCTGATTCATTAGCTCCAACATCAACATCGACTGTGAAGAATATTTTCACAATATGTTTGTCATTCATGAAAAGTTTTTTCCCTGCAATGAAATTAAAAGCATTCATCGACAAATGGACATTAGTCAATACAAACGAAATTGAACGACA
>JAYJMH010018228.1:0-20523 GCA_036873815.1 Phacellophora camtschatica
TTATGCGATACGATGAGAATAATTATTAAGTCCTCTGAAGTGTTTTTATTCATCGAGTCCTCAGGCTCTCCTTTTCCCTTCTCTCTTCTCATCCGCAGTTTTGAATTTTCATTTTTTTCGTACGGAGAGCCTGATCTCAGGCTACCCTGTTACGTAATGCACTGACATGTTTGTTTGGCTTCATGACATCAAATTACTTTGGTGTACAGCCAGCACCTCTAAATGATTACTTCTTGTAGATGAATTATTTTATAGGTTAGTTTCAAGTGCAACTGATTGCTTCAGTTCAAGTTCAACGAAATATTATAAACGTTCATCAAAAGAACTTTACAAAAACAATATTTTTAAAAGCTACCACATACTGAGAAAAGTAAATAATATTCTCAGTCACATTTTCTGATAAATTTTTTGTGTTGTTTATCTGCAGAATTTAACTAAATTAAAACTTCATGCATGCAATAAAAAATAAGATTATTCTAACAAACAAATTTACAATGACATAGCATTAAACCATTATTTAACTTTAAACACACCTTTCCAAATGTGTAGAAATCAAAACAATAAGCAAAAATTGACAGGTTGGCAAATTATTTGAGACATTAACATTAAAAGCTTTTGGATTATCAAACATTCAGACCATATTGTGCCTTAAACTTTAATTATCCTAATGTATATGAACCTCTAAAAATTCCCAAAATCAAAAATGTTAAAATTGGGCAAATGCACTAGCAGCTCTACAAAAAGTGCCCAAATTGTTTCCTCCTAAATTTTTTAATTTGAGAATTTGATGTTGATGTACTGTGAATAATTCTGAAGAATTCTGCAATGTATTATAATTCTTTTAATGACAAATCAACGAAGTATGCTTCAGTGAAACAATTTAAAATTGCACTGGCTGACAAATAATTTCTAATTGACAATTCACCTTTAATATATTTTAGAAATGCGTTCAACTTACCAATTGTGCTTTAATGACATTTATTAAATCCTGGGAAAATTTTCAATTTCACCGTACAATCATATCACAGAAATCCCCTGTCTAGTAATTTTTTCTTGCCTTTTTTTAATAAAAGCCAAAAGCTGTCGTCAATTTACCGTGACAAACAACAGGTTCGCATTAATAAAGATGAGACAATAAGCATTCTAACATAAAACATAACATGAATTCAGACTTCAGATCAACATAACAGAGAAAAACTTACATTCCAATCAAAAGCGTGGTCTCAAAGTACCTGCTGTCACGTGATGTGTTTGACTGAGTATCAATCACGACGATGATTACAATTCAATTACAAAAAAGAGTATATTTTACGACATTGCCCCCACTCAAGATGCTAGTCATCTTGATTCAAGAGTTCAGTTTGTAATTGTCTTACTTCTTCTACTGCAATTGTTGCTACCCTTCTCTGACTTTCTCTACTTTTTCGCTGGGTCGATTCCTTCTCTGCAATTATCTCTGGTTTCGTATTGATCACTGCGTCTAACTCTAAAGGACATAGTCCTTGAAGAGGTCGTTAAATCTCGTACGGCTTTTGATTTGATTTGTACTTTTACAGCTCCCACTACATTATCTTTTCCTTTAAGTTGTCTGGTTACTTTTCCCATCTGCCAGTAGCGTTCTCACAGAATTATCAACTATCAGAACTAACTGTCCTACTCTAGGTGCTTCTACAACCTTTGTGTTTATCTTGTGAACTTTTCTCAACCCAATAACGTATTCTTTAATCCCTCTTCCCCATACATGTCTTTTCTTCATTTCCAATTGTTTCATACGCTTGGTAAATATGGCATCATCATCACACTCAAATTTCTCTGCTTAATACATCATTGGCCTATTATTCAAAACTCACTCTGTTCTTATCAACAGTGTTTCTTATTCTCTGAATGTCAATTTTGATCTGTCAATCGACTTATTTAACGTGCTCTTTGTTATCCCGACAAGCTTTTCGTAAAACACACCTTGCCAATGTGCTTTTGTTGTAATCAGCTTCTATTCAACCTGGGTTCTAGTTAAGAATGTATCTAACTGTGGGTCCTGAAAAGTCTTTTTTAAATGCTCTGAGGTTGCTATAAATGTTTTTGCGTTGTCGCTAGTCACTCATTTCGGTGCACTCAGCCTCGCTGTGGATCTGTGGAACATTGACATAAATTCCGGAGCAGACATATCTTCAACTAACTCTAAATGTATTGCACGACTCACCCCGCATGTGAACAACACAATACATGCCTTTTTGTCACCAAGCAATCCCTTGTTCATATTCATCTTGAATAACCTGTGGTTTAACATTCTTCACTGTGGTTAACTTCCGTTGTGAACTGTAACTTTCCAGCCAAATCTTTCCTTTCAAGGTCATACACAGCACAATTATGAGCCTTGTCTCCATGAACTGTATTTAATACTTTCCTTTCATGACGTGTCGGTTTTCCTTTCAACTTGCTTGCAAATGACTGTTGCATATATGTTTTATCGCACCTAGTGTCTAATAACATTTTGCACATGAATTCTGGTTTTCCCGGTATGTTCACTCTCGCTTGCACTGTTTGATAGGTAATTGAACCCTTTCCTGTAAAAGGTAAATTTGACATTTGCTCCTCTTGCTTGCATATTGAGATATGATTCCCTAATTTGTTACATTTCCTGCAGGCCTTACGATTTCTACAGAATTTAATTTGATGACCTTTCTTGAGACATTGGAAGCATCTCTTATATTTACTAACAATCTTCCATCTTTCCTCAACATCTGTAACCTTGCCACAATCTTCACACTCTTGCTCTGCTAGGCAAAATGCACATAAAATATTTGACACTAAAAATGCTTTTCCTCTCTTTATGTCTTCTGGTGCTTCAGTGGTAGTACTGCTCTCATGGAGTCTCATAATTCTTCTAACTGCCATTCATGGTGTATATCTTTTGTTCTTTTGATCGACATAACAATATCCTTTGGAAATTTCTGCATTAGGTCAGGCATAGTCGCCATGGAATAACCTTCACTATTTACGCCCAGAACGGACAGAGCCTTGTAATAACTGTCCATTTCGTCATACAGTTTTCCGATCTTTTTTAGATCCCTTGGGTTTTGAACTGGATCTATCCCCCTAAGTGCATCTAAGTGTGAGCTTTTTAACAAAGCTGGTTGCCCATATCTCCGTTTCAATCCTTCAACTGCTGGCTTGTAATTATCATCAATAATCAATAAATGAGCAACAATATTGGAAGCTGTTCCACTTAAGTATACCTTTCAAGTATTGCATTTTATTAAAATTAGACAAGGAAGGGATTTGATCAATGTTTCTGTCAAATATGTCCCAAAATTGAACCCACACCTTTGGGTCTCCATGAAACCCTTTTAGTTCAATTTTTGGTAGTCTAGTTGAGCTTCCATTTTGATTTCTACCTGGTCCTGCAAAAATGTCTTCATCCCTAGGCTTGAGCAATGGGGTCCTTTCAAATCTTGATTCACGATTCCCCAGTCCGGAGAATCTCGACCATGAGAAAATTCTCGTCAGGCTGAAAATGGGGTTGGGTACAGTGCTTTCTCGATTATCCGGCCATGTTGGGACGGAAATTTTAGAAATACGTGCGGATTATCCAAAATACCGGACAATTGAATCTTAGTAGAAAATCACTGAAAAGAAACAACCATAACAAAATTTAATTTAGGCGTCTTGTGTGTGGGTTTGAGGAATTTTAGAATAGACGAACGCACACTTTTAAAGATAAATATGGACATAACTTAAAAGGGCAAGCATGCGGATAATTGAATAAATTCCGGATGATCTCAATTTTTGAACTCAAACTCACGCCGGATAATTGAATGCCGGATAAACGAGATGCGGATAATGGAGGAAGCACTGTACTTGCCTCATTTCTTTCAATGGGCCCGTTGGGAGGGAATTTTCGAAAAATTGATCTCTCTGCACATTTGCCCTTCTTTTCCCTCTCAATTACTTTTTGCATAAAATCTTAAATGTTTGCATTGAAAGCTTTCCTTTCCTTCAATTCATTGAGAAGGTTCCCTTTCAATTTTAGTTTTTTCATCTGTTTTTCATCTGGCTCTATTGTAAACCCCAGCTCTGCAAGTCTTGCCATCATGTCAATCTCATTCTCATCCAGCAATTTAGACACTTCTAAACGCGGCTTTTGAAGTACTTCTCGACTTATTTCGCGATCTTCCCTTAAATTTTTCAGTGTTTCTTCATAACTTTTTCTCGTTCGGTGTCCTCACTGCCTTCATGGCCCTGCTCCGATTCTCCATCGCGCCCAATTATCTTCCATCACAATTTCTAATTCTTTCTCATCCAGTTTCACAATATAAATACACTCCTCTGCTTGTCCCGTCGGAGGTGCCAGTTGTCATTAATTTACCTTGAAAAATTTATAAAGACGAGACAATTAGTATTTATAAAGACGAGACAATTAGTATTCTAACATAAAACATAACATGAATTCAGAGTTTAGATCAACACAACATAGAAAAACTTACATTCCAATAAAAAACGCTTGTTACAATTATAAACGATTTTTATAATTCAATTACAAACAAGAGTATATTTTACTACAAAAGCAATTCATTTTGTTGTTGTATTGTTGTCTCATGATCTCCATCATGCCTTCATCTTTCTTCATCCTCGCATCTGATTCTTTCTTTTCTGCTGTCTCATTCCTCCCAATTATCACCTCTACAGCAACATCCAACTCAGTTTGCTCTGAGCTTATCCCACTGGCCTTTTCTCCCTCTGCCATCTTCTTCTTGAAGGCGTTCTTAACTTGAGAAAGTGATCCCGCATTGCCTTTTGGTCCACACTAAAGTGTAGGCCCTCTATAAGGTTCAAGGATTTGGCAATTTTGTCCCAGCATTAGCCCCGCTCCCGTATTCCAGACTTAAACTGATATGGCTCAGCCACAAGGATTTCTCGACGCAAGAGCAATATTGTGCTCATTTGTCCATATTTTGCCTGTTTAAAAAAAGAAAAGGATGCCTGTTGTCTAGAAAGAAGTGACCAAAACTGCAGGATTTCACAGTTATAAAAAAGCATTTTTGACTTTTGACTGCTTATAATGAAGTTTCTAAACTACAAAATTTACGAGGAAATTTCTTACACAAATTGACATAATTTCATATGAAAAAGCATAAAATCACATATCAACAAACACATTATGCAACTACAGTAGATAGATAGTCCATGAGATTGAGTGGCCGTGAGATTTTTAAACAAACTGAACTGTAATTATACACAGCTGGAATGGACACATTCATTTCATCATTAAACAAGTCTACTCCATAAATAATAATAACACTTAAAATCGATATTAAAAGACAGTCCCATTCACATTTAAAAAATTGTATCAATCTTCTAAGTTTGCTTTAAAAACAAAAGTGGGATAAATAATATTTGTCTATAAAGTTTTACGAACGTTTGAATTTTCTTCTTTGGTGCTTCTTGTTCAAAAGAATGGGCCATGCTTTCAAATGGTGTCCACGCCAAAAGTCACTCAAATTGAAAGTCTGAAAAACGATGAAATTCGAATATTAAATTCAGTTGAAATATATAAACAAATGAAAAAAAGACATTATTGATTAAATTTCATGTTTTTAAATGTTAAAATGGATAAAAAAAAATATGCTTACCTAAAAACTTCTGCGTTGTGAACACGATCTGGATCAGTGCAAACTTGAGTTCTGAACTGGAGCAAGATGCGCCACCAAAAGTCGCGATGCGCTGGCCGCGTTAGTTCCAGGTCTCCCCAGCGCATCGTGTTTCGTAAACTCTCTAATCTTGTGCGCTCTGCAACGAAAGTTAGGCCTTGCGATAGATACCCCTGCTCAAACAATTTAAGTTATTTGTCTTGCTGGCATTTTCTGACACCTCCTTCCTTTGAGACTTTGAGAATGTCCTTTAAAAATTATTCTTTTCAATTTCTTTACCATTTCTTTTCAATTTCTTACCCATCCCTTTCCAATTATGACCTATTTCAAGTCCATGACATTTTTGCAGATTACAGACCTTATGCTCTCGTTTGAATTGCTTTAAACAATGGCAGCGCCAGAAACAATCCCGTTAGTTTCCAAGTAACGGCAAAAATTGTCAAAGAAAAATGATATAATTATAACTGGGTATGCTTTTTGGCAGCCAAATTTCGTTATAATAACCCCCCCCCCTAAATTCGATACCGAAGAGATAGAAATACTTCTTATTGGTGACACTAATTGTGACTTTAAGGACAATTCCAACTCGAATACAAAAAAGCTAAAAATAACATATTCTGAGTACTAATTGCAACAATTAATTGAAATCCATACAAGAGTGGCAGTTACAACATCCAATAATGGTGACCACCCAGGGGGGGACCACCGTTAAAATTTTGAGTAGTGGGATGCATGGCCGGAATGGGTGCCTTTTTCCCTTCATTTTACCTGAGAATGGGTATATTGTTTGAGAACTTTTACCTGAGAATGTATGTGTTTTTCAATAAATTCACCTGAAAATGGGTGTGTTTCTAATTAATTTACGCGAGAATGGGCTCTTTTTTTGAAATTCTACCTTGAATTATCAATCAAAAATAAATGACACGACAGCCAATCTAACGATCCTATATTTCAAATCTTTTCTGAGAAAAATCCCTATCTTCGTTATTTCGATGAACCATATACGGAAATAGACTATGCCAGCCATTCTAGCAGTCTCAAATTTCAAACTTTTGCCGAAGAGCACTTTATTTTCAGTCATTTCTTGGTTTCACAAATTTAATGTTGAAACCAAAAATGGGTCTCCACAGCCATTCTAGCAGCCTTTAATTTAAAAATTTCGCTAAAGAGCTTTATATCGTCTATCTTTTAGATGTTTTAACCTATTAGAAGGTCAAACAGTAATTTAAAACATAGTTTTGAGTTACTTTAAGCCAATCTAAAGGGCGTGGTTGATACCACCCCTTCGGCTGAGATATCCTGGCGCCACCACTGTAAATGAAGAAAAGTATTTTTTTTATCACACAATCGTTGTTTTATCCGAATATTTTTTGAATTTCATATCCGCTCATAACAAACATTTACTGTTCATAGTTTAGCCGTACTTTTATTACCTATGAATGGGTTTTCAAAACAAAAACCCCCCCGGGGTGACCAAAGAGTAACCAAATCGCTTATTAACTATTTCTCTTCTCCCAATCCTAAGTACATCTTATATGCGGACGTAGTGAAGACAGGGATGGTTGACCAATTAATACTACTTTGAAAAGTTCATATTGCGCTGCACACAACGAGTAATATTTCCTGAATAATGTTGCATTTCTCCAATTCAATGTCCATCTTTCAATAAATATGTTCTTTCTCACCCTAAAAAGTGGAAGTGGAACATTTATTATTTCAATGTTGCAAGAAATATTGGCCATTTTAATTAATTATGGGTCTTTTGTAGTTGTGATCGCTTAAAAATCTGTCCGACCATCACCATGATACAGTTATTAACATTTATTAGGCCTTACCGCCTATCAAAAACTAACAGCTAAATTTATTAGGCCTAACTAACCTACCTGTAAAAGCTATTAGACTGGTCTATACTAGTCCAAACAGAAATGAGGAAGAAAGATAATGACAACAAGAGTCTCGTTGTTGTTTCATGAAATAAAATACTTTTAGATCATGAAGTGTTATATTATACTAGGTCTAGACCTACCTGAAAGTGAAAGCAGCAGCACAGCACCAGCAGCCTGTCAGAGAAAAAGGAAGGTCTTACCCAAAAAGTGACTTCTCCTTTCTTTGTATTCTCAAAACCAAGCACAGCTAAGCAGCACATCAGCAGGCTTGCGTCCACTTTCCATCCAGAGTTGATATTAATTGGTCACCCCCAAAAGATGAAGCAGCTAAATCCCCCTGACACTCTGCAACTAAAAGATAACAAAATAAAATGAGTAGCTAAGAGTAAGTCCCTTGGTTTAATTATTGATGAAAATCTTAATTGGGATGAACAATTTAACCGTATACTATCAACAAAGTATGTGGAGGTCTTTCGTCTCTAAAGAGGTTAAGAAAGATACTTCCACAATCACAGCTAAGCAATGTTTACTATGCATTGATGGGAAGTCATTTGCGCTATGCCGATGTCGTTTGGGGAAGTCTTTCTAACACGAAACTGGAGACACTACAACGCTTGCTATGAAAGCAGTATCTTCCAAATGGTGTATTCATCGTTGTCAGATATGAACTTTCTTCATCTAGTGGGAGTGAGATGGCAGTTCATTAGGTTCTTCAACAACCACCATTTTTCATGAATTTTTCTTGGAGCATTGATAGCTGGTCTCGAATTGATTTCTATTTCCATGTGATGCGCGGGCTCCATCTTCCCCAGACCATCGAAAAGTCTAGGGTACATCTTTGATATTACGTCATTTACCGGGTGTCACAAAAACATGGCTACGGATTTGATTCCATTTGACGATGAAAATATTACCTAAAATGCTACGAAATGTATTTAATGTTACTCACTGATTGTTAAATTGATCAAAAATACCTTGTTTGACATTTTTGGTGCCTTGTAATTTGAGATATTAATTTTCGAAGTTGAAATTGTGTGTCACCCACAAACCAGAGCTTTTGCAGAATGGCCTACAGAATTTCTATCATTTTGGGGAATCACCTTGATCTTGATTTCAAACAAGCAAGGTATTCACAGCCTAGAAGCTGTTTAACAATGGGCATAGAGATTTTTGCAATATTCAATAGAAAAATTAAAAAAATGAAAATTGAATGTATAGTTAGAATCGCAACTTGACGTTAAATCCATGGAGATAATTTATGATAAACTGCAATTACACAACACAGTATAAAAATAATGCAGCTTTTTTTAACCAATATCCAATAATAGCTTTATTCAGTAAAATTGTTATTTTCCAAAATGAAAAAAAACAAACGAACATCAGAATCCCAGAATCCCCCAAATTAAATATTTTCTTTTAGGCCATTCTACAAAAGCTCTGGTTTGAAGGTGACACACAATTTCAACTTTGAAAATTAATATCTCAAGTTACAAGGCACCAACAATGTCAAACAAGGTATTTTTTATTAAGTTAACAACAAATGGGTAACAGCAAAAACATTTCGTTGCATTTTAGGTAATATTTTTACCGCTAGACTCGAACAAATCCGTAGCCATTTTTTTGGGACACCCGGTATAATTTTTATTTTAGGTCAAAATTATGTCAGTTTCCTTCTTAATTTCTTATGAGTGCAAAATTATGAAAAGAAATTAAATTTATGAAGTTTCCTGATATTCTGGCTGTGTACTGACCAGTTTCTTAACTTGTCAACAGCTCCTGGTTTCTTATGAAAAAATGTGTGAAGATTTATTTTTACGGAATTTCTGTAAAATCAGAACCAACGTAAATTAATCCGTAAATTAATCCGTATAGTCACCAAGTATTATGTACAGTCCACAAACAGGGAGATGATGAAAAGAGTTCAAGAAATCGGAAAATCGAAGGATAGATGTTGTTGTATCTGTGAACAAATTTGCGAAACACAATATTTATTTTTTCTGTGGAAGTCGCTTGGAGATAATTTACAGTGGTGCCATGAAATTTCATGGGTCTGTCATTGTATCGAACTTTTGAAATGTTGCGTTAAAAATTCCCAAACGATGTAACCTGCTTCTCAATACGGATTAATTTACGTTGTTACCATCAATGTCATATGAAGGGGGATCAGAAAAAAATAACGAATTTCAAAATGAAATTAAGCAGCTAGAATAAAAATTTAAGTTGAAACATTTGCTCAGATAAGTATTGTGTTAGCATGCACAGTGTTTGAACACTTCGATCTTCTGTTTTTGTTTATTCGTCTATGAAGACCGCATTTTATTGAGATAAAATTTTTTTTATTTATTTATGCCATTTGCATCTCTTGGCACAGTATTTTTACACATATATAATTCGTATTCGTTAGCTGAACTTCGTTTTGATTCTTATTGTTTTACTCTGATAATTAATGGAAGATACCTTTACATAGATCATAGTGGAGATTAGGACACCACCGTTTCTAGATCCATGACAAATAACAATTGTCCGTTTCGTTCACAAAAGTTCTTTTGGAAATGTTAATTTTAAGAACGATGAATATTTGTCATATGTCCTGGGATAGCCTGCGTACGCCAAACCAATATAATCTAGTGTCAATCATGATATATACTCTATGTATGCAAATGTTATTAAGACTAGACAACTTTGAATATTTTACGTCAAAAGAAGATCGACAATGCTTGCCTAAACTCTTGGAACACTTGTGGATATCTCGATCGTTATACTCAGATATTCCCCATCCTCCTCCCCCCCCTGACCATGTTGTTGTATTACAAGTTCTACGGCATTATGGTGGAAAACGTGATTGTTTTGGATTGGTGGACAGTCAGGCAATACAACAACGTTGTTTTTTCTTAGGGGGGGGGGGGTTTTGACCGGATTGTCATGGGCGCGGAAAGTGTGATTATACGATTAAGTGTTCCAAGGACTTTTGGCAAGCATTGTATTTAGTTCTATCAGCGGGAGATAAAATAAAATCTAGTGACAAGTATAAAATCTGCGTTAAGTTCGATATCGTTTATTTCAATGGAGATTCCACTCTCGTTTGAGTCAATTGGGAGTTTACGAAGGAGGACGGGAATGCGACGTTACGACGGCAAATTAGAATCTTTAATGGTGAACGTTATATTGCTTGAAAATATAACGGAAATAGATAACGTTAAAAGCTTGGTTTCCCCTTCACAAATGCAGCAGTTTAGCCTACCCTTCACAACATACAAACGTCTCAATATGGGGCGTCGTAGATTTGTTTTCTTAGAATAGCTACACGGGAAATCAGCTCATTTTACGGTTTGAAAATTCAAAGAGACAATTTCCTAGGTGATTCATACTTTTGTGGAAAGTAACATGAACGTTTACGTGAATATGCAGCAAGTTGTCAAAAGTATTTTTACAAGCAAAAGGTTTGTGACGTTGCCGTTGCCGTTCTCGTCTTATATCGTAAATTCCCTAATGAAAACTCAGAAATCTGAGGTAGGCAGCAGGGGCATATCTTTTATCAAATACCCCTGGGAACGGGTTGACCAGAATGATAGTTGTGAATTGACTGGCATTTTTGTAAATGTGTGTGTAATCTTTTAGCTAATGTGTAATATATTTAACTTTCATGTCCGCTATCACACCTGCATTTTATTTTTAACTTAATATAACTGTCAAGCTTATTTGTGCGTATGAATTTTGACAATACAGTTTTCAGTATTTGTCTTGGATCTTTTGGGTTTTGCTCTGCATATTTGCACGTCATCTTTTGAATGGTTGCTAAGGTGATGCCGGCCGAATTTGATTCTGCTCATGGTCAAGATAGCCATCTTAGCCAGGCGGGTTCACTTCACTTACAATGAACTTTATATATCACGTGAACAAGGACAGATTCTGTAACAATTATGAAATTGACAAGTCAATTTCAAAGCGATTAGCCAGCAAAAACAAAGAGAATTTCCTCGAGCAGAAAATCAAAACGAACAAAGCCATGTTTTGATTTTCTGCTTGAGAGATTTCGCTTTGTTTGGATGCCTAATCGCTTTGAAATCGGCGGGTCGATTTCACTATTGTTACAAAATTTGCCTCTGTTTACCACGTGAGTTCCCAGAATCTCCGAGAAAGGGTTACATCCCTGTTGGGTATCTATGGCATATTTTCTTCAAAAAGGTAGACCTGTTTTTGGATATTTGTCAGAGAATTTCTAAAGAGGCTCAAAATTGTGCAAATCACAAATAATACACCAATAATAAGTTTCAGCAATTTATATTTTATGCTTATTTTAATATAAGGTTTGCTGAGTTTGTAAGAATAGTATTAGAGGATAAATCAGAAATGAGGGCCATGTTCTTTAAAGCTGTCGGAGATAAGGGTATGTCGCATTGGTTTCGGGGTCAGGTGTAAAGTGTTGCAATTATTTCATGGAAATACACGTGGTATCCAATCAATGTAAGTGAACCCGCCAGGCATTGTAGCTGTGCTATCGTCTTTTGATTCTGAGCAGTATCATCTTTTGATTACGATTTTCCTGCATGCGTATTGACAACCACAGAGTTTGAATGAATCAAACTCGGTTCTTTGCACATCGATAGTGCATCGAGTTTATGTATTTTCATTGGCACGGGAGATTTCAAGCCATCTACACCACTCATCGAAGCCTGCGTTTGAGTTTGATTCGCATCCGTTTGCTCGACCCAACATGGGATCAAAAGCCGTTTTAATTTCTGTCCAAATAGGCCCAACAGCATAAGAAATCCAATACAGATCGTGATTATACACATGAGATGGTCACGCGTATAGTGCCTACCCTCTTGAGCACTGAAATAGGTTGGCAAGAACACAGCCCAAAATATGCAAGTGATGTACATTGTGAAGCCAATGTATTTGGACTCATTGTAATTTTTTGGAAAATTGCGTGTTTTAAATGCGTACCAAGTGCAACAGATCATGAAAACCACGCTTAATAGAAGATTCAATAGTAGTTGCGTGCTCTGGTCTCCGCAGTTTAGCAACACTACTCTGTCATCTGGGTAATAAGCTTTTTCCTTGGGCTTGTTACTGACTATCCAAATGACACCGAGCAGAGACTGAACACAAAATATGCAAAACAGCAACAACAACTGCGACTTTGGACTTATCAACGGCGGCCTTGAAATCGAGGTCTGTGCGCTGCGGAAAATCCGATATATCCGGTTTGTTTTCAGGAATAAGGGGGAATAACAAAGACAGAATGCTATTCCGGGGAAGATTACGCGCAAGGAGCAGATAACGGACGAAGGCTTGCCGTAAAACAGAAACGGCACAAAGAAAACCATACAAATGCCTGCTAGCATAACGTAACACAGTTCGCGTCCAGACGCACGCACGATCGGGTTTTTGGTGTTTTTCACGAACACGATCACAACGAAGATCGTGCTCAAAATTCCAAACCCAGAAATCGCCATGTATATTTGCAGGGCAGTTCTCGTCTGGGGGTCAATGCTGAAATAGGCCTTTGGTAGTTTTAAACATCGCTGTTTTGTATCATCCGGCTTGCTGCCTTCTTTACAAAGTATGCAACTGTTATTGGTAGTTTTGTAATTTTTCATGCACGACACACATGTCCAACAACATCGGCTCAGTTGTGAATCGAAGCTTTGTTTTCGTATTTGTCCGATACGACATTTAAGCCGACACGATGACGTTGGGACGGTTTTGTTGTCTCGCCAGACAATGCTGGATTTGTTCATGCGCAATATTCCATGGTGCGAATTTGCTAGATAATATGCACCGCTTTTGTTCCACTCTCTGCGAAATGACCAGCGACCAATTTTCTTGTTTTCATACCCTGATGAGTTGGGTACGAAATTCAGGATTTCATATTCCACGAAATTCGGATCGTTGTTCGTTATTGGATTCGTCATGTTAAGAGTGTTATCGGGAAAAGAATTCTCTCGCAAGAACTGCAAAAAAGCCTCTGAATAATTTTTCTCTGGGTTCCATGTACAGTAATCTTTGCCGTTGCACTTTTGCTCGCTCATGCGCTTAAAGCCATACGCCAATGCGTATGTGGCATCTATTACAAGGTTAACTGGCGTGTTAGGATAGTACCCCCTGCCGGGTTGCAACTTCTCGCTTCCAGTGCAGGTCGCATTAAAACCTTTCTTAGGAGCTGCAAGATGGCAACGAAACGTTTCTTCCCAAAATATTTTGAATGCTGAAGAAGAAGCATTCGTTGGTTTCATGTTCAGGAAATGCCTTTTGTATGACGGAATTTCTTTAGTAGCATGTTCAAGGCTCAATGAACCTTCAAGGACGGCTTCGTTTCCTTTTGTAATTTCGATGTAATTCGTAAATCCAGACGCAGCTAGTATCTGGAATCGCTTTGTCAAGTTCATTGATTTCATCGCGTGTATGAGACCAACAGAGTCTGCCACCGTTGTGATTAATACAAGACCTCTTGTATTCTCCGCGTCTTTTATTGCAGCTGCAGCCTGCATTGCAGTGTGGTAATCGTCAATTTTAGCGTTTTCAGGCAACGAATAGTACACTGTATAACATACCTTCATTTTCTTTATTTCCTTTATGAAAAGTTCTGCGCTGCTGTCTCCGTTGCGGTCATGGGAGCTAATGATCGCAAAATAGTTCCAATCTAACCTTTGCACAATATCAATCATAGCCATCACTCTGAATGAATCTGAAGGCACGGTACGATAAAAGTATTCATTCTTTTCCTTGGCGAGACCCTCAAACGAAGCACCGTAGCTAACAATAGGAAATTTCAGGCCGTTTGTAAGCAGGGATATTTTGTATGACTCGTAAGATTCCTGTGGGCCTATAGAGGCTTGGGCTTTGCCATACGCAAAGAAGTTGATGAGGACTTCAAGAGCGAGCTTATCCCATGTGCTGAAGCCTCTTGTTCTTGCCAACAAAGGGAATCCGTACAAAAATGATTTGTTTTCGTTGATCTCGTTTATTGTGAAAGTAAAAGCTTCCATGTAATGTATGCCAATTTGGTGGTTTAATTTGCTGCATCTAGATGACGTTGTTTCATTGCACAGAACTGACGAATAGATGTCAAAGATTCCACCTAACTTGACCGTATTGTTACCTGTTTATGGAGAACGTAATTTGTAAATTACTTTATTCTTCGAATTAACAAATTGGCAATATAACTTTCAGTATAATATATAGCAATATGATATTTAACATATACTTTGAGATATGAAACAATATAATATGAAAATATGCTTGAATTTTGGGTGCAGATATTTTACGATAGTGATAGTTTTGGGTTGGGTTGGCCCCTCCTCGTATGTAAGAAACTTTAGAGATTTTCCATGGGCTTGACGTAAGGCTTATAAGATGTGGATCCTTCGATTTTGGGACATTTTCACCAACTTTTGCAAATACCGTGAGATTGTATGCTAATGTTTACTCACCATAAAATGCATCAGCTGGTATGCTGCTGTGTGCAATCACGATGCAGTAGAGGAATATACAAGTGAACGTCATCTTCTAGGAAGCTTGTGGAGCCTGTAATTGAATAAGTCAACATAAAATACACTGCAAATATCTGAGAAAACTTTGACTTGAAATTCTACATGAAACTTGTGCATTGATGCCGGCGCGAATTTCACGTCGTATGTTTTTTTTTTAGCTACACTGATATGTAAGGTGACATAAAACTAATGCCGTAATTACATTTCATGTCTTCTTCCCTTGCCGGGGCAGTATGCAATTTTGCGTGGTTACTGAAATCTGCGTGGTCTCAATACTCATGCATCTGAGCAATATGCATGTCAGTATCCACGTAGCATGTGCACGAGCATTTTACAATTTGCATGCGACTGCGAGTCATCATACACTTTATGTTGCCCACGCAGATTTGGTGACCATGCAGATATACCTATACCCTGGGTGCCAGAGTCTCGCTCAGCAGTCGCAGTCAATGAAAAATAGAAGAATATATATATATCTATCTTAGTCAGGGTAATATACCTATGACACCTGCATGAAAGTTTGCCCCGGCGGCACGGAAATCTCGCTGATTGAAACAAAATTTAATTTATTTCTTCCAGTCATGTGGAAAGTTTGAAAGCTTGTTTGGATTCACTACCACGAGATTTCAATTGCCGTGTTGGTTTTGTGTAAAATGGAGTAATTTCTCTCAAAGTTTCTCATTTGTTTCTACGTAAAGTGCCTCTAACAAGCATACAGTCAACATATTATAATTTGACGGCCGCTTATGTTTGCAGCTGTTTCATAATCTTTAAAGCGTCTGTTCTCCGCAAGATTTCTGTTGAAGACGAGTTTTATCAATCCAGCCAAACAATGTGTTGAATTGGAGTAGTGTAAACGGGGCTTAAAACGCCAACTCGTTTAAACTTTTATTTATTCAAATGTCGGTTTCTTGCAAACACGATTTCCTAACTCGTAATTGTACATTTTTTTCCAAGTTTGGGAAATATTTTCTCCGGGATTAAAATTAATTCTTGAATTGAAGGAAGATCCAAAGTGAGAACTCATTTTAAAAACACTTTGTTTCATGAAATTTTGCAATGAAAGGGAACGTCTCTTAAAAAAAAATACCCAATACAATATTGTGATATTTAGATTGCAAGGAGAAAGGATAAATTTCCTGTACTGTTCTAGCTGTCTTCTTTTCGTGGTCACGAAATTCATGCATCGCTGCGTCCACAATGCTGAATGCCAATAAGCCTCACGGAATTCTCGTCTCTGATTGGCGCTGAGCTTTTTTTATAGGTATATATCTTTTTGCCACGAAACCAAAAATGAAGTGAACTAATCCTCAAAAAGTTTGTTGACTTCAATATAACAACAATTAACTTGTATAACTTTGAAACCACTATAATAAACATTGTTTTTCTTTAAAAACTACTAGAGTAAATTTTCATGTTTCTGAATGTAAACGTTGTTTGTTTCTAAACCACGAAAATAAACTTAGTTAACTTTGAAGTCTCAATATTAAGCGTTTTTAACTTCAAAACCACGAGAACAGATTTAGTTAACTTTGAAGTCACAATATTAAACGTGGTTAACTTCAAAACCACAAGAACAAACTTAGTTAACTTTGAAGTCGCAATATTAAACGTGGTTAACTTAAAAACCACGAGAACAAACTTAGTTAACTTTGAAGTCGCAATATTAAACGTGGTTAACTTCAAAACCATGAAAGCAAATTTAGTTAGCTTTGAAACCACAACATTAAACGTGGTTAACTTCAAAACCATTAGAGCAAATTTAGTTAACTTGGAAGTCATAACATTAAACGTAAAATTAATCATTTAAATAGTTCATTGTTAAATAGTTTGATTATTTAATCAAAATCCAGAATTAATGCGAAATTCGAGGTGTGTGGGTTGAAGTTTGTTTGTATTCGTTACTAACGAAACTAGCTATCAAATGAAGGCAGATGATGTGGCTCAAGAGGATGAAACAGTATTCCATTTTTAGTATGGGCTCCCGGTATTATTGTACCAACCTGCTGCCCTTCTTAACGGCACTGAATGAAGGATTTGTTTCTGTTCTACACGAATTATCTGTGGCAATAAATCTCTGTGATAAACAATAAATTTTGAACAAAAAACTTTGAAGTCTTTCTCGATAACGGTATGGTCAAGTGGAATTTGTTTCTGCTGATCAAAAGAGGGTGGTGGGCCAGGATCACGAATCTCAGAAACAAAAATATGAAGCTTTCTTCACTTTTCACGGAAACAATTCCAGCGTTTTCACGTTTCACGTCACAGAAATCCATTCACCACCCCCTAGAAAGTTTACTTTATTTTCCAAATCGCAAACCTTAACAAGGTTGTCAGCTATGCAATTAAGTCAATTATTTTTCAGCGGTCGTTTTCCAGTATAACGAAAAGAGAGAATTTGAAATTGAATTTGAATAACTTCTTATTAAATGTTGTTGTTTTTTTCGGTAACTATATGACTATGTATAGAGTAGAGGTCATGTTTAACTAGAAGCAAGATAGTACTGAGATTCCTTGTCGACAATGAATTGCATTTCGGAAATAACAGAGGAGCGAAAATAATGAATTGATTGAGACCTTGAGATGGGAGAAATCTTTTTGAATTGATAGATAGCGATATTTGAGGATAAAAATGTTCTGTTTCAACTTGATCACTCTGCATGAATTAATTTTATATTGATAAGTCAATTGTTTAACAAAATAATTAACAACGATAGTTTGCTTGGAAAATACTGAGAATCGATGTCAAGTTTCTCTACATGACTCCCTTTATATATAGAGTTAAACTCACGCCTGCAAAATTCTTCTGGCCTGTGAGGCACTGCTTTTGTGCTTCATTTCTTCCACACGTATAGACGCGAACTTGTATTTGTATCTGCAGCAATCAATTCTCAAATTCTCTTTGAACAAGTTTCTTCAGCAATTTCAAATCAATTTACAGTGTAATATCACTACTTCGATGATAGTCTTCTGTAGAAGCCACCTAAATCTATTGCCAATCGAAAACAGCGCGATTAGAGTTACGTTGCTTCAAAAATATAAAATTTCGCATTCTCTTTGAACAATAAATTCTTCAGTTCAGCAAACTTTTGCGAAAACGATTCAACCACGATAGTTTCATGACAACAGTCTGTTGAAGCCACGTAAATTTGAATCGATTGCCAGCAACAAACAATGCAATTAGAATTGCGATGCTTCGAAAATGCTTTTGCTGTTAAACGGTTCACTTTCCGTCAAAAAGTGTCGAAAAAAGCTCAGAAAATTTTTTATTCAACAAATGTTGACATTCGTGTTTGCAGAAGAACCTACTCGTTTGTTCTTGGGATTAGACATTTAAAATTGACTTTGTTTAATCAAAAAAGTTAGGCAAACAAGAGTAAATCACAAATTATATTTTTTCGACCTGCCTGTTTAACCGGCCTGCTTGATCTCAAAGGATCAACATATGCCACCGACTGCTGACATTTTTTGTTAATTTGCTCAAGCTTGTGAGGCTGGTATCATATTGACGGTGTGTAAGACATCTGAATAGAAATTGTTATGTCGAGAAATCTTTAATTTGTTCTGTAGAGGTGGTGTATTCAAAACTGGAGTTGATTTGAGAGGTTTTTTAAATTTATTGAAAATTGAACTTTTGATTGATGATTTGATTCCGTGTTGAATAAATTGTTAATTCATTAATATTGATGTTGTGCTGAATAAATTATCAAAATCTCTCACTTCCTTTTGCGATTCTTCACGTCTGACGCGACGTAGTTCTAAAGGAGGAGCGGTTGAAAAACTGTCCCGCAACGCCGAAACCGGTCGAAAAACAGTAGCGGAATTTGAAACTGATTCTTTATAAAACGACGAATTTATTATTTTCATGGGATGTGAATTTTTTCACAAGGTTTGTCAAGAAGTGTACTGATTGCACTTGAATTTATTGGACAAGGGCAGACTGAGCCAGAACGGACTGAACTAGACCAGACTGGACTAGATGAGACCGGACCGGTCTGGAGCAGGCTGGAATGGACTGGACTCGATTAGACTGGATTGGAGTGGACTATAGTAGACTGGACTGCACTGCACTCGACTGCACTGCACAGGAACGGACTGGACTAGGCTGCACTTGAGCGGATTGCACTGGAACTTGCTGCATTGGAACGGACTTCACTGGAGCAAACAGGACTGGAGTGAACTGCACAGGTGCGGAATGGACTTGATCAGTCTGGACTGGAGCAGACGGGCTAGTGCGGATTTGAATGAACTCGACCACTGCATACTGGACTGGAGCACACTGGATTGGAGCAGACTGGAATAGAGCGGACTGGACTGGGTTTGACTGGATTTGAGGGGAGAGGGCTGGGGCATGGAGACTGGGGAGTGAAGTGGAGCAGAATTGAATGAAGCAGATTGGACTGGAGTGGAGTGCACTGTTCTGGAGCGGAGAGGGCTGGAGCGGACTTCACTGGAGTGGACAGGACAAGAGCAGACTCCACCACAGGGGAATAGATTGGAGCAGACTACACTGGAAAGGGCTGGACCGGACACGGTTGAAATGGAAATGGAATTCACTGAAGTGTACTGGACTGGAACAGACTGGCCAAGACCGAACGAGAGCGGACCCAACCGAATCCGACCAGGCCAGGCCAGGCCAGACCGGACCATACGAAACCGGAGCAGACTGAACAAGGGACAGGTGATCATGGACTGGGAATGTGGACTCTGGAATGAAGAGTGGAGTGGACTGTGAACTGTGGACTGGGGAATGGAGGGTACAGTAGAATGGACTGGAATAGAGCGGACTGCACTGAATAGGATTGGACTATAGCGAACTCGATTGGGATGGACAAGACAGGACAGGACTGGACCGGGCCTAGCCAGAGTGGAGCGAACAGGACCCGAATGAGATGAACCGGACTGGAGCAAACGTGAGGATTGGATTGGAGTGGATTGGATTGGAGGGGACCGAACTTGAGCAAGGTGGACTGGGGACAAAGGACTGCGGATTGGGCAGTCAGGCTGGACTGTTGGAATGGACAGTTGGGTTAAGCTGTTTGAATTTTGGAATACTGGATAATAAATGTTGGAATGTTGGAGTGTCGGAACGTTTGACTCTTGGACAATTTGAAAGGACTGTTCCACCATTGCACAATTAAAATGCTGGACCGTTGGACTGTTAGACCTTGGGGACTGTTGGATCAGCAATGTTTCAATGTTGGAATATACAATAACGTGGCCAGTTAAATGTGAAAACATTAAAGGTTGGACTGTCCTTATGGTGGACCAAGGCCCTCCGCAGGAGCTGGGAAGTTTGGTCCTACTTCCTAGTATATACTAAGATGCCTACTTGCAAATGAGCTAGGCACCGCTGATCACGGTCTGAAGAAACCCCAAATTTACGGTACAAAGAACAGTTCGCCAACTCTTCCCTGAGAGTCGCATTTTTTTGTGTAACACCCTTTCTTCGAGGCCGAGCGTACCGGCTATTTTTCGAAGCCTTTTGAAGCC
>JAYJMH010018239.1:0-20522 GCA_036873815.1 Phacellophora camtschatica
GTAAGGAAAGTTTGTTTTCTGTAGAGAAAAGCTAGTCTACCATTTATTTTTCCTAATATTTTTGTTGCCATTGGCTCAAATTCTGCCGAACAAAAATGAAAAGTAAAGTAAATACTAATAACTCACCATGTCAACTAAAAGTTTCCACAGTGGCTGGAAAAAAATAGTTCAAAAATTAATGACTCAAACTGAATAAAAACTATAATGGCAATCAATAAAAATATGATGCAACAACAAAAAATATAATAAATTTCTCATCAAATAAAAAAGGCAATAATATCACTGTATTCTCAAAATCTCCTACAGATATATAATCTCGCATTTTTTATAACTTTTCTTGGAGCAAACAACCACATTACTATTATTGATAGCATTTGGCTCAGTGGTTAGAACCCAGCAAGGTCTCCCAAAGTTCAGTCAGCTTTCCATCCTTCCAAGGTTGGTAAAATGAATACCAGCTTGCTGGGGTTTGTGGATGGTTATTTATAACCCATTTCCCCTGCTGGAAACAAGTGATCTTGAGACTTCTGCAGACTAGGCATGTTAAATACGATCACCCACTCATTCATCCCTCTCCTTATCTCTAGATTTTCCAGCTTTCATCAAAGAAACAATCTTTCACCTCCCAAAAATTAAATTATTTCAATTACACAATCACTCATATATTTATTAAATCAGCAACAAACCTTGCCTTCTATCCTTGCCCACAGATCCCAAACTGCATTAATTACAGCTGCAACTGCAATGTGAATCACACCCTTTTCTGGACCTAGCTATAATTTTTAAGAACGAGATGATGTCAAAATGATAACCTAGCTCAAGAATTGTTTCCTTATAAAATAAGATCACAATTTGAATAATAAATTAGAAAATATATTTAAAAAAAACTTTTTTTGAATATTGGTTGCAAGTTTTGCTTTAAATTTAGAGATTTCTGCTGCATTTAAACTTTCCAATATATTTATGAATTTCTTAATCATTTAATACAAGTTTCTTATAAGAACAGCTTGCTTCAGTTTCAGCCTAGATTTCTTCCTATTTCTGGACTGATTTTTACAAACTCGCCACCCCACCATTCTCAATAATATATAAAAAGTGTGTTTCTGGTGAAGTACTCAAGGCTTGTTTGCAAATGAAGGGCGGGAGTTTGTATGACTCAAATACAAATACATTTAATACCCATCTAAGCTGATCTTCATTTGTCAAACTCCTCCAAAACGTTCTAAAATCATCTGTGATATTCTCAAGTGTCTTTCCTACCACCAGTGGTTTTAAGAGTTCTATGGCTTGCACAACTGCATATTAAGTTAAAACAAAAGAAATAATTATCAAAATTAACTCAATACTCCATTGGTCAATATAATGATAATAAAACATACAACAACCAACAACTACAAAACAACTACCAGGTGACCCAAAAAAACGCCAAAGATTTGTTGGATTATAGCAACTAAAATAAATGTTAAAATGCTTCCAAATGATTTTATAGTAATTCACTGATAGTTAACTGAACAATAAATACCTCGTTTAGCATTATTGGTGACTTGTGAGCTGAGGTATTCACACTGGAATCCAAAAATTGCTTTCACCTCAGAAAATCAATTTGACTGAAAAGCCTATAGGTAATAGTCATTTTGATTTTTATTCTTTTTAATGCACAAGTACAGAATGAAAACTAAAATCTTTAATTTCAAAACAATTTTGTGCATGCTTTGACCTTTCTTTTGCAAATTTCTTCAGACCTCTTTTTTGAGGTGGAAGCAAATTTTTGATTCAAATATCTCAGCTCACAAGTCACCAACAATGCCAAATGAGGTATTTGTTATTACATGAATTACTATGAAATCACTTGGAAGCCTTTTAAGAAATCACTGTAATCCATGATACCCTCAGCATTCTTTTTGGGTCACCCTGCATAAAAGTAAAAATAGCATAGCAAGGATCACTAACAGTATGGCTAATAAGAGGAGTTAAAATAATTTATTTTTTGTCTATATTGTATTTTATCTTTTTTTTTGGATCAACAAAATGCAGCTTTTAGCTAATTCAAGCTGGATTGGCTTAAAGTGCCATTCTGGGGTTACCATATTGCTCTTGGTGTAATTTTCTTCTTTTTCGTTATGCTCCAAATCGGCTGTAAAGCCTTTAGGAGTTAAGTATGAAATTGAAGTCTTACATGTCATTGTTGAATAAATTAATGTACGCTGTATTTAAAGTAATCAGATTAAAATGTATGTAGATGTAAAATTTAAATGAACTGAACTGAAATCATCGGAAGTCTACATATGAATGTAAAATTTAAATGAACTGAACTGAAATCATCGGAAGTCTACATATTTTTGTTGTTGGAGTGTATACATATAAAACAATATATTACTTGAAGAACACATGTCTGTTGGAGAGGCACAAAAAGGTCGAGAGGTACATGTATAACAATGGTTGAGAGGTACAAAAGTACATACCAATGCAAGTGCCTTTGCCCAGAGTAAACCCAATTCCATATCCTTTTTTATCATTTATGTCTGTATGTAAAACAACATAAGATGCAGAGTAATCAGGACTTTTATGCTACAGAAAAATAAAATATTATTTTGTTGAAGAATTAATTTTTTGATTATTTTTGTTATGCAGTGATGAATGAAAGGCTCATTTGCTTTTCTTTTTAATTCATGCAGATACAAACAAAGTTTACAATAATTTAAAAATAAAACTTTTGTCTAGCAATAATTAATGAACTTGGATGGCAGACGGCAAAAAATAATAATTCCAAGAAAGGTTTTTCTTTCCATCTTGTTTTTCTAAATTCAATTCTGCTTACCATTGCATCTGACCCATGCAGTTCTAAAGATGTCGGAAATCTGACGTCAACCGTCTCAAGAGATAAAATGACAACCATTTTAAAACAGTTCTGAAAGAAGTATTCACACAATAACACAACACCCCACAAACAACAAAACAGCAAAAACAAAATAGGCCCTCCTCAGCCTCGGGACCCCCGAAGCCTCTATTTCGGTGCAGCACATTTTGGAGACAAAAGGTGAAAAATCAAGCACACCCACCCATGACCCATGACCCAAAATTTCTGGTTTAAATTAGGCGGGAAAATAAGTTTTCCGGTCACGTGATCTAGCAATTGCCAATCAAATTGGCTTCCTTTGTATTTACAAAAGAAAAGAATATTTAATTTGGTCGCGGATCGTGACCGAGCGCATGGTGAATCTTTTCCACGTGACCAAAGTAAACCCATATTTTGACCTTCCACTGTTGTGTTCTGTCTCAGTCCCAGTAACTTCTCTGGACAGTCTACCTAGTTTAAGGAAGGGGCCTAGAAAAATAGTAAGACAACTAAAATTGGGTCAAAGTAGCGAAGTTCAGGAAGCGAAAAGATCATGGATAGCTACAAATTACTTCTCTTGAACCAACATCTGTCAGGCAGAAAATTTCTGGGAGGCAGCGAGCCTTCGAAGGAAGACGCTGTTGTGTTTAGAGAAACACAATCTTTCTTGAAGATGAAGGACTCGGGCAAAGGAAACGCACCCAAAGCTTTGAGTCACATACAGAAATGGCTGCATGCAATGATAGCATTCCCAGAAGCAACCGTAAATTCATGGCCAGGAGACGAACCTTTGCTTGAGCAGAGTATCGTGCGTTGGCCTGAAGTTTTTGTACGGCAGATGGTTGATGAAGTAGATTCCCTGCTTTTGGCTGCAAGCGTCACCTCAGTCGAATACCACCGAAAGCATTTAATGCTGAACAGAGGCACTCTCCACTTCAGTGCAAGAAATGAAAATGTCGTTTTCAAGCATTTTGTAAACGACTTGTATGCAGTTCTAGATCACTTGATAGTTCTGTTGTATTGCCATTATCAACGAAACGGCCAGCCAGACTTCTCCCATGAAATCCTCAATCTGAAATTTCCGTTTTTCGACAAAATTGAGTACCCAGCAAATAGCGATGTCCCAAAAGAACTCGAGGGTGGACTGAAGAAGCAGAGAGACGAAGTGGTGTCCAAATTGATGCTGAAAATCTTCGGAGAAAGTGACACCGCCCATGAGTGGTTTGCAAGTAAAATCCTTGCAGTTCAGCCTCGCAACCTTGTCACAAGCAATGGAGAGAGATGCCCCAAGCCTGTTGAAGATGGAAGCAATGAACAGGTGTTCAGTCAGCTGTATTTCCTTAACCACTACAGAAGCCATCATGGGTTGATCAGCATTTCCCCTGAACCCAGCTACATCAGCATATGTACTTGCCACTACCCAGCTATTCACATTTCCCCACATGACAACCATTTTGAAGAATGCACAACCAAAACAGTCATGTCCAGGGGAATATTTGTCTACTGCCCTGATGACATCAGAGCTGCCTCAGAGGACAAGGCATGGTCACTGAAGCCATTGACAATAGTGGCTGAAAGATTCCTACATTTTGTAAAAATGTTCAGAGATGATGTTCTCCACAGGTACTGTGCATTTCAGATCCCACCTTTGCAGAAATTAAAAGGATTTTTTAATTTTAGTTAATAATTTTTTTGCCTCACAAAACAATGTAGTTGAAACGTAAATTTCCATTGTTCCTGCACCAATAAATATCCACCCTAGATTTTTACCTTGTATATATTTCATTACTGCTGTGGTGAAATAATTTAATATATATATACAGTGGTGAAATATTTTACAAAGGTAACAATTATTTCTGAAGGAATACTTCCAATTAATTCATCGTGTGACATAAACTGCAGAAAAACAAACATGTTTTACATCATGTTGATTAGATAATAAAAATAACTAATTTTCTTGTTTCAAGGGATAATTTTGTCTTTTTTTTCGTAGATACTTCAACATCCCACATTTTGACACAGTTTATAAAGTCAGAGGAGGTTATGATGATGGATTCCGTGTCAATAACACCTTCATTGCCTGGGAAGAACATCGTCTTCAAAGACCAGTTCCAATTTAAGTCAAAGACTGAAAAATCTTGAATGGTGTTTGCTGAGCTGCTTGCTTTTAGATTTTTTGAAAAGATTTTTGCTTTTAATCTCTGAAGCATTAATTTATATATAAGCTTAAACGTTTCTCGTCATGATGTCTTCCTAGTTAAATTTCTTAAACTTCCAAATGTTATGCAGTAATTAAAAAGCCACAACAAAAGATTAGTGAAACCACAACATAAGAAACTGATAAGACTTTTTTTAATGAGATATTTCAAATTTAAATTTATTGCTACACTTTTTTGTCTGAAGTTATTTGTCCAAGCCTTTTCAGTCCAAAAGTTTTTGATGTTAATGTATTTGGAGTTAGTGTTATCAGATATTTTTACCATAAGATGGCCGCTTTTGAAAAACCAGCTTCTCGTTTGCAGGTTCTCATGGTCTAAAAATGCTGTGTTCTAGATGATTGAATATTTTTGTACTGCTAAGTTGATAAACAAACATTTAACAGTTTATCACAAATCCTTTTTGGAAATTTTAACAACAAAGCCACAATTATTATTCCCACAGAAAATACAATTTGTACAACCAATTTAGAGATCAAAATACTGAAATATACTGGGTGTCCCAGGCCAAGATAAACCATGTGGATTAACTTCGTCCAAGAAAGAAACATTTTCTGGTCCAAGCTTTAATATAAATATTAAAATAGTGGTATCTCGTGTATGGCAATTCCCAACATGGTTTTTCTTTGTCTAACAAGATGGCAAATCTTACTTTGGGACACTTAGAATAGGTAATATGGCTTTTTGAAGCAGTGTCTTGTCAATTTTCTGAAAGTTGTATTTATTGTGTTTGTAGTTGATTTTTCCATTCATCATTTACTTTATTGGTTTAGCATGTTATTAGATTATATGTACTGCTGTAAAACGTGTCATTTCTTTTTTGAATCTGAGAAATAGGGGAGGGGCCACTCAAAGTTAAAGAAAGGAAAAGTTGTCCCAAGAAAGATTCTTTAAATGTGAAGATTAAGAAATATTTAACCCTTCACATTACACAATTGTTGCTGATCAATAATGGTCATAATTATCAACCCAGGGGTAGTGCCTACATACATTATATCATGAAAAGGGTCTATGTCAATATTTTACAGCTGATCCCACACACCAGGCGTCTCAAAAAAGGCTACGGATTTGATTATAATGATGAAACTATTACCTAAAATGCTACAAAATGTTTTCGATGTTACTCATTGATTGTTAACTGTATCAAAAATACCTTGTTTCACATTTTTGGTGCCTTGTAACTTGAGATATTAATTTTCGAAGTTGACATTGTGTGGCACCTTCAAACCATGTCATTTTAGGGAATCGCCCTGATCCTGACAAGCAAGGTTTTCACAGCCTACAAACTGTTTAACAATAGGCATTGAGATTTTTGCCACATTCAATAGAAAAATGAAAATTGATTGTATGGTTGTTAAATCGTAACTTGACGTCAACTCCTTGGGGATAACATGATAAACTGCAACAACGAATTACACAACACACCATAAAAACGGCGATTATAACAAATTTTTCTTAACCAACATTAGCTTTGTCCCGTAAAAATGTTATTTTCCAAGATGACAAACAGCAAACGAACATCAGAATTCCCCAAATCAATTACGTTTCTTTAGGCTATTCTGCAAAAGCTCTGGATTTAAGGTGGTGCACAATTACAACTTCGAAAATTAATATGTCAAACTAGGTATTTTTGATTAAGTTAACAATTAATGAGTAACAGCGAAAACATTTCGTAGCATTTTAGGTAATATTTGCATTGTTAGACGCAATCAAATCCGTAGCCTTTTTTGGGACACCCGGTATATTGTGGCAAATTTTGGGTAACCCAAAATATTAGTGACATTTGGGTTATTGATTTTTCCAGATCCAATACTGTTTGGCTTATTTATTAATTTGGTGTAAAATTTCAGACCCCCAATCGTTGGCACAAGCCCTCAATAATAAAAAGTATGGACTGCCAGATGGGCTAATGGGTATTCTTAAAGGACACAAGTGGTTCATTTCTCCAAAATATGTTTTAGGATGAGTCAAAACGAGAAGATAAAATTAAGAGCTCAGAGTTTAATTTTCAATGTCATACATGCAATAAATAATTCGGCAATATAATTTACAACAACAACAAACAAAACTGTACATTCCCTTTTTTACATAACTTTTAATTCCCTTTAACTCATAATCTTTTCAGGAGTGGAAGCATAAATTGTAATAAACTGAAATAAAGAAAAATTCTTTGCAGAAACTAGCTTAATTGTTCGACTAGCTTGTGTATGTTTTTCAGCACCTTTAATGCTGTCCATAAGATCTTTTGAAGGCGAGCAATGAATTGATTCCCTGGTTACTGTTTTGTGGAGCTATTTTTCACTAAAAACAAGGAAGCAAACTTTGAAGAGAGCAGTTCACTTTTCCAGGGAAGCAATCCACAGCTCTCCTCAGCACGTAACTTAGAATAGCTGGCAAGCAATGACACTTTATACAAAAATGCTTATACATTGCAATTTTCTACCTTAGTTTCTAACTCACGCTCCTACGCAGCGTCTACGTCATTTTCATGAAACGAAATATCTTTGCTTGGGATGTGATATTAAAAAGTTAGACAAAGAAGTCTTATCCCCCTGAATAATATTTTGGACGCAGATACGCGAATCAAAATCTAACAATATTCGTCTTGTTGCAGATAAAATGTATTGAAAATATCTCCCGCTAAAATTTGGTCTGGATTTTAACCTGATTTGCATGTCATGCACTTGATCCTAATGCGTGGGCCCAAAAATAGTAACGAATGTCTGTCCTTTCACCCCTCGAAAGATTAAAGGTTAAAGTACATACCACTGGCTTTGGGAATCGTGGTGTGTGTTTTCTATTTTTGGTTTCCCATCACTCATTTAGCTTCCCATGCGCATCTTTGGTGTGTCTTTTGCCACGTGGTAAGACACAATAAATGCATGGGTGATAGGAAATAAAAAAAATAGAAAACACAACCACCCTTCAATCCCTGGAAATATGTCAAAGAAAATACCCCTAGTACCAACTTCAGTTTTTTATTTTATTTTATTTCTGAGTTTTAAATTTTAAATTTGAATTAAAATAAGATGAAACAAACAACAGACAAGAGTGAGATTCAATCAAAATTCTGGAGATTCGAAAATACAGCTTCGAAAATAAAAGTCAAGTTCGAAATTTTAGAATGCAGCATATAAATTAGAGATTGGCACCAGAGGTATTCGTTCTCTAGAAATATCCCTGACAATAAAATTCCCTTAAATATAAAAAAAAATTCAATTGCAAGATATTTATCATAAATTGATTAACTTTACAAAACGAAAGTCACAAAAAATCCTCCTAATAAGAAGATTGTAAAATGTACACTATCTACAAATTGGTTCACCACGGGTGAGGTGCTGTCGTAAAAAAATAGCAACATCTCCTACTTTGATTCAAAATGTTAATCAGCTCCTCTTTTGCCTCGACAAGAAAGAAGATTTGTCGATTTTCTAGATGCAATTAATGCACCTACCTCGATTCAAAATGTTAATCAGCTCCTCTTTTACCTCGACAAGAAAGAAGTTATGTCGATTTTCTAAATGCAATTAATGCACCTACCTCGATTCAAAATGTTAATCAGCTCCTCTTTTACCTCGACAAGAATGAAGATATGTCGATTTTCTAGA
This sequence comes from Phacellophora camtschatica, assembly GCA_036873815.1. Taxonomy (NCBI): domain Eukaryota; kingdom Metazoa; phylum Cnidaria; class Scyphozoa; order Semaeostomeae; family Ulmaridae; genus Phacellophora; species Phacellophora camtschatica. The sequence goes on from JAYJMH010018239.1 coordinate 8,661, forward strand.
TGCAATCAATGCACCTACCTCAAATTCAAAATGTTAATCAGCTCCTCTTTTACCCCGACAAGAATGAAGATATGTCGATTTTCTAGATGCAATCAATGCACCTACCTCGATTCAAAATGTTAATCAGCTCCTCTTTTGCCTTGACAACGAAGAAAATGACGACTACCTAGATGCAACCAATGCACCTACCTCGATTCAAAATGTTAATCAGCTTCTCTTTTGCCTTGAAAGCGAAGAAAATGACGACTTCCTAGATGTGACATCTTTCTGTCTAGAATCAAAGTCACTATCACGTACCCTTGATGTACCACGGGGTGACCGCATTGGGGGTTTATATACAGTTCGTCTTTGATCCAATGCTTGTTTGAATAATCTCGCAGCTTCTTGGGTCTCACCCTAAAATGTATACGACATCAAATAATTCATGTATGTCATGTTTAATCTTTTCACGACAGAATTTATTTCCAATCAACGAGCAAATGCTATCTTGGTTTTATCTTGAAAAACATTATTTTTACCTACCAAAATTAACTGCGAAATATAACAACCAGGAAGAGTAACATATTAACAATACTAACCACACTAATTTTTATTAACACTTTATGTATCTGTTAAATCTTTGGCTTTGTATTAGCATATATATGTATTAAGTTTAGCTGTTGTGTGTCTTTTAAATTTTAATTTGCGGCCTAGGCTAGATAAGCTCTGCTTCCCTTAGGTCGTGTAGAATACAATTTTTTTTATTAAAATCATGTATCAGGATTGTATTCTGCAAATAAAATTGAATTGAATATAAGGGATAATACATAGAGATCAAATTGATTCAAAAGATAAACATAGAAATGTCTTAAATACATAGAAAGGTCTACCCCCATTTACATCTGGAAAATATGACATTTAACCTTGTTAGGAATAGGCCATCATGTAGTCCCTCTCATGGCGAAAGGGTTAAGTGATATTTAAATAATTATATACTAAATTTCAGATTTTTAAATTGCATTGCATGCCAATTACAAACATAAGCGCTGTAGAAGGTAGTGTAAAAGGTCTGTAAAACAAAGGTTGAAGCAGCCACAAAGCTCAGAATGCGAACAGTAGTACACAAGTATGTCAACTACCAGGTGACCCAAAAAAGCTATTCCCGTTTTCAGGGCTTTCGCTTAAGCTCTGTGAGAGGAATGATCTCAAATTGTGCATAAAACAGTTTTTTGTAGCTCTGTGAGAGGAATTATCTCAAATTGTGCATAATAGAGTTTGTGATATCATCCAGTCATCTGCGGCCAGGTTTACCTTTCAAAAACTTGAAATTAAGATTGCCCTAATTCGTGAGCTTTCAAATGAATTAAAGCATCATTTATGTCCATGGTTTGACATTAAAACTTTGAGAAGAGTCACTGGTCAAACACCCCAAGAAGATATAAGAGCAGGAAGGTTGTTTTAATGTCAAAACATGGACTGGAAATGAATGACGTTCCTTCAAACTAAATTAAAAACCCAGGGATTAGGACTGTTAATTCTATTTTCCAGCTTTAGACGTATAAACGTGATTGTGGATGACTGGATGATATCAACTAATTCTAAGTTTGCTCTTCGGATGTTGTTTTTGAATACAATTCGAAGTTTGTAGCCTCATTGATTTTAAGCTACAACCCTGCAAATGAAGATACCGGGTACGATTAAATTAGACCAAAAAAGGCTACTATTTGATTGAGTATAATGATTCAAATCTTACCTAAAATGCTACAAAATGTTTTCAATGTTACTCATTGATCGTTAACTTAATCAAAAATACCATGTTTGACATTTTTGGTGCCTTGTAACTTGAGATATTAATTTCCAAAGTTAAGGATATTCTGCAAAAACTCTGGTTTGAGGGTGATGCACAATTTTAATTTAGAAAATTAGTATCTCAAGTTACAAGGCACCAAAATGTCAAACTATGTACTTTTGATTCAGTTAGCAATCAATGAGCAACATCAAAAACGTTTCGTGGCATTTTAGGTAATATTTGCATTGTTAGACTCAATCAAATCCGTAACTTTTTTTAGGACACCCGGTAGTTCCTTGAGTCACCTGGTAGATGCACAAGTCCTCTATATTTTCGGAAATTTTATTTTATATCTATTTCAATTTATTGTACATCATTTAAATAAGTTGGAAAGAAATTGATCAAAATGCAATTTGACCAATTAATGAGCAGCACCCAACACCTTCAAATGAAATTAAAACTTCAAAGCAAAACGAAATAAATTTCACTCAACTCACCGCATCTAAATACAGTTTTGCCATGTTCTGCAAAATCTCAGTAACTCTTGGGTGTTGTATTCCAACATGTTCTTCATACAACTTGATTGCTCTTTCAAAAAGTGGCAATGCTTCTTGATGATTATTCTATAAAATAAAATTACAATCATTTCAAGTAAAATAAAAAAAACTTGATTGGATGCTTTCAACGCAGCCAAATAAGTAAAAGTATAGATCGTTATAACTTACGCATTCTATGACTCAAGGTACACTAAATATAATCCAAGTATCCCTAAGTACCCTACTCAAGTACCCCTGATGTGTACGTAGAAGTCTTTGACCATGGGATTAATAATCTCATGGTGCTCGCCATGCTATTGCTGTTATGTTACGCCAGAGCAACACAACTCGCAGGTCAAAATTTAAATTAAACGTCCCATTGCGCAAAGGCAATTATGGAGAAAAATGCTTGACATACATATGTCCTATGGTTTGGAATAGTTTACCATCCAAACTAACGTCAATGAACACCACAAATGGTTTCAAACATAAAATCAAGGAAATCTTTATGCAAAATCTGATGAGAGAATAGGAAAATTACTCAAAATCCCTTTCGCTCTCAAAGTAAATAGCCTTTGATTTCCTCAAAAATGTAATAGAAACATATTTTTTGCTTTTGACTTTTCTTTTTCATGCTTCAGGCTGTAAATCATTTTTAGTTAAAAAAAACAACCTCCGAGGGGACTATTACGGAAATAACGTCAATTTAGACCTTCTTAATGTTATCCCTGCCACTCTTAGAGATATTTATTTAGTAATTCTGATTTTTAATGATGTAAATATGTTTTTTTTTAATATGAATTCTATCTTGTAAATATTAGATGCATGTAAATTTTTTCTACATACCATAGACCATATTTCTATTCTATTTTTAGATTTAGTTTTTGAAATTGTAATTTAAGATGTGACAACTCAATACATACACACACATATCATTCTAACATTTGTCGTCATAATATTTGTATCTTGTTGCTTTACGTAATTTTAATACAGATATTTATCAATGTATTCCCAGTGTTCGATAATGTCATAGGAAATGAGCATGATGATGAATTAATAAAACGTACCATTTGGCACATTAACACAGCTAAATTATTCACAGAAGTTGCAACCCCCGGATGATTTTCCCCAAGGACTTTTTCTTGAGTCTCTAAAATCTCCCTGAAAATAAATAAATATTGTCATTTATGTACAAATTAAATACAAGAATAATTTTATAAATTTGATTGTTTACTGTAATAAAGATTCAAAATAGAAATAATAGTAATAAACTAGAAATGTATACAGTAAGCCCCCAAATCTAGTCAACAAGATTTTTCATCCAGGGTATTGTTTCATAAACAATAGGCAATTGTTTTACCCATTGCTTTCTCTGAAGAATCAGACTAAAGTTTCTAATATGTCCGGTTTTTGTTCGTGGGGATTTACTGTATTCTGTGTTGAAACCTTGATGTACAGTATCCAAACCTATAGGGTATTTAGAAATAATTATTTCTTCCTTGTCTTGAAATAACGACATATTAATACAATAAAAACACCCCCCCCCCCTCCCAGTTGGATAAAATTTTGATTCTCATTTCAATACTTCAAATTCATGCAGCTAAATGCAGCTAGAAACTTTTCAATATTTCAGCTTTTCAAATTCAGATTTTGCGTACATGCTACCTCCTTCAAAGGTAAATATTTAATAGGAATTGTTTGTTAATCGGAAATAGAAATAAATCAGGACATGCAGGGGTTAAAAAATGTAGACATGCTTACCTATAAAGCCTTTCGGCTTCTGGATATTTTCCCTGTTGATAAAATTGAAAAAACTATTGAACTGAAAAGACTAATTTCAACATGTACTGTAAGTAATGCCTAAACGGAGGAGTAATTTGAATGCTTTTTAAAGTTTGTTATTATTATAAATATATAAATACGCTCCTTCACTTCGGTGAAGTTGAGCACTCTTCGGAGATGACCGTGGTGACTTTTGCAATTATGCTATGCTCACTGCTCTTGTAGCAGTTTGAGCACTCTGTCCCACGTGAATCTCCAGACGCCTCCGAGCTGCACTGATGAGACCTCAAAGGTCGAAACACTGGGTCTGCAGATTGAGTATATATATATATATATATAATATTAGATATTATGATTATACATAGAACATCGATAACTCGAACCCTCAAGGGAAACAAAAATTTGTTCGAGTTATCGGAAGTTCGAGTTATCAAGGGGCAATTCAGTGCAGAAAGGTCGCACAGGACATAGAAAATTGTTCGAGTTATCGAGACTTCCAGTTAAGCGAGTTCGAGTTACCGGGGTTCTGCTGTATATATTATATATTATATATTACTATATGTTATATATTACTATGTTTATTATATATTCATTATGGTATCGTTATATGCAGTAGACATCCACCATCTCGAACTCTAACGGGAGATTGAAATATGTTCGAGATAGAGAGTGTTCGAATTAACGATCAGTATTTCACAAGAAACCCTGCGAAGGGGAATGAACATTTGTTCGGAATCAAGAATGTTCGAGATAACGGGCAGTGAAGATAGCGGATCCCAACTGTATTTACATTTAAAAATGATTCGTATTCAGTGGGTGAGTGATCGACCTGCAAAAGTCTCGGTGGGTGAATGACCTGCAAAAGTCTCGAGGTGATCTGTCTCCAGCAGGTAACACGTGTTATGCATAACCATCAACAAACCCCAGCAAGCTGGTACTCATTTTACCGACCTTGGAAGGATGGAAAGCTGGGTGAACTTTGGGAGGCCCAGCTGGGATTCGAGCCACGTCGCTCAATGGAGAGCAAAGAGTGCTAACAACTGCGCCACGTTCCCATCGCAGATACAACCCACAGTATTATATATATATATGTTTTTTAGATGTTTATAGCAAGTACAAAACTAAAAATATAAGCATGTTTCTCACATATAGGTAGTATAATCAAAAAGAAATGTGCAATTGTACCTCCATAAATAATTCAAAACAAACTTCAACAAATAAAATTGCCAAAATGAAATAATTTATTTACCGTTTCACCCCAGGAAGGGCTATATGGCCCATTAATAAACAACGTAAACTGACACATTTTCAGGAGGTAAATACGGGAGAACTTGATATTAATTTCAAAAATATCAATTTAAGTTCATCGTTTAAATTAAGTTTATTTGCATGTGCTACCCCCTGCAAAATAAAACTTTCATAGGTTTTGCCTGTATATTATTAATAAATCCGGGCGAGAAAGGGTTAAACGAAACATTACTTCAGTAATGCGTGCTTTTGTATTTGCCTCACCTGTTTTCGATATAAGCCAGCCAAATGCCGTAATGTTGACTGGATACTTGGGTTGTCAGAGGGAAAGTTCTATGAGAATTTGAAAGCAATTAAAATTTGAGAGTAATTAAATGTAATTTTTAACCAAGAATAGTTCTTGTGTAAACAATTTCATATTACTCTGATTATCTGTTTCTCTGACTATCAATGTCTAAACTTTCGATAAAGATTTCTTCAAAAAATTCCGAAGAAACTAACAAAAGCAGACTTTTTAACAATAACGAAATTGACACGTCAACTTCAAAACGATTATCCATTGAAGGCAAAGCGAATTCCCTCCACCTGAAAATCAAAATATAAGGTTGACCGTAGGTTGGTTGGTTGTTTTGATTTTCCAGTTGAGAGAATTTGCTTTGTCTTTGGTAGATAATCGCTTTGAAATTGGCGTGTAACTGTCACTATTGTTACAAAATTTGCCTCTGTTTGATAGCAATATACCATACATTATTTTTACAGCATCTGGACAAAAAGATACTTAAGAAAAACCAAAGCACGCTTTTTACATTTTTAATTTTCATTTCATTAGCTCTTTATTTATCCAAAACTTTTACGCTGATAGATTTTCTACAACTTTTAGCCTAACAGACTTTTTATAACTTGGAAAAACGACATATTTTTGGAACAATCAATAACAATGAAAAACTTACATTTCTTCTGATCACTAGAGCATTTTCATAAAGCGTTTCAGCTTGCTTGAGTCTAGAATTCGATAGGTTATATATTTCACTGTTTCTAGAAATACTCAATCATTTATAACAATGAAAATTAAACCTCAAAATCATCTTAATGCTAATCCCTCGAAACTTTAAACTCAATTTATCATCCCATTTAGCATTTAATGTCAAATATAAAGTCTCTCATTTGTCAAAAATACATTCTTGAACAACATAGGCGAACTATTTTGTAACAATAGTGAATTGACACACTGGTTTCAAAGCGATTATCCCTCGAGAACAAATAAAAACTTTCTCAACTGGAAAACATAAAAAAACAATGTTGCGGAGGAGATGTTTTCATTTTCCAGTTGAGTGAGTTTCGCTTTGTTCACTATTGTCACGAGTCAATTTCACTATTGTTACGAAATTCGCCTCTGTTGTTTTGAACCCCACTTTCACGAATTCTCAAATGGAATCAAAATTGTTTCAAGATGGCAAGCTTTCGAGATAACCAAAATAAAGGTGTTTGAGTTATTCAAAGAGAAATCGACACTGAAAGCTCTCAAGGGATATACAAAACAATTTTAGTTAATCAGGAGTAGCTAAGCGAGTTCCAGAAAGAGAGCTTCCTTCAACTATAATTCCAAGATAAATCATATATCACAGTAATCATTTTGATTACAATAATCACATTAATCAGTAACGAAATATAAACTCTTGTAATATATAATACATGTAAATAAAAACCAATAGAGAACACTGATAACAGAATTGAAAAGTACTTACAATTTTTGATTGTTATAAAGAGCTGCTAAATTGTGCAAAGACTGTGCAACATCGGGGTGATCGTGTCCAAAAAGAGATTCTCTCAACTCCAATGCACGTTTGAAAAATGATTTTGCCAATCTGTAAGAATTACAAAAATATGTTAATTAACTAATTTCGTATCTTGGCAAATTCAAATACACAAGCCATTATTTTAAAACAACACTTTTAAGCAATCTCAAAATCAGAAAGTCTTACAGCAAAAATATATAAATAAGTACAAAACTTACTTGTTATCATTCTGTATGAAAAACAGAACCCCAATATCATTCAACGATTTGCCAATCTCAGCAGTACCATTTGTTTTACATATAATAAATATTTCATCAGCACACCGTTGCAAAACTTGTAAGGAAGATTTTGCTGACTCTTGGTGACGAGATTTCTGTAAAATTTGATGTGCTCGTTTTCGGAGAGGTTCTGCCACAGATGCCCTTAAACGCAAGCAAAAATAATGTTAAAATGACTAACTAAACTCAAATTTATTCCAGTAAATTCAAACTATATAGCCATGGTGAATTCAAACTATATAGCCATGATAAATTCAAACTATATAGCTTAACTATATATATATCGTTATCGAAAAAATATCAACTTTAAATGAGCCATGAAAAGCAAGGCTGCTGTAATATTGCATTCACACTGAAAATTAATCCAGATTAAACTAATCTTGATCATCGAATAATGCATTCTAATTGATTAATTCAAGAATTCAAATGCATTTGATTGGTTGAAATTTAATCTGCATTAGACAAAGCTGGATTCACTGTATCAGTGCGAATGCGGTATTCATATCTTCTAGTTTTATTTTATTTACACATATTGTATGTCTTTGCATTGCTATTTTTATGTTGTCATATTACTGCCATTACTCTACGGTCATGTCCAAAACCTGATGATAAATCTTGATTGGTCGAGATCGTTCGAAATTGACGTCAGAGTAGGGCATTATTTGTCAGTACAGACCGCTGGGTTGCTATGGGAAACTCAGAACTCAGATTCGAACACAAACAGCATCAAATGGCTTCGTCTGCAACGGCTTCATGCTGGAACTTCGATCATTTTGTCTTTTAAAATTATCTTTTTACTTTTAAAAAGAAAAGGGCTTTCACCCTTTCCTAGCCATCGGGAAATAAACTATGTAATAACTGTTTAAGATGACAACAATTTACGAAGACAATTCGATTTAAACATCATTCTTATAGTTTAATATATATAGTTTAAAAAGAGAACACCAAAAAACAGAATTGATATCTTGGTATTTTCTTGCAAGTTACTTTAAACAATGTATAGTACATTTAAAATTAAATTAACTCGAAAATATTAATGAGATACTGTACATACTTTTCTTGAAGAAAATAAAGCATTGCTAAAGCTTCAAGTTCCTATAAAAAAAATCAGAAAAATGCCTTCGTTACAAAGTTTTAACCTTTTCACCCCTGGAAGGGTCATATGGCCCATTGAAAAACAACGTGTACCGTCATATTTTCAGGAGGTAAATACGGGCAGAACTTAATATTTTTTCAGACATTTCAACGGAAGTCTATCAATTCAATTTAATTCAAAATTTATTCATAGGATATACTAAAATACAATATACATACTATACGACCCAGGGAAAGCAAAAGCTTAACTAGCCTGGGCCTATCTTAAAAATTAAGTTGGTTTCAATATGCTACCCCCAGCTAAATAAAGCTTGCATAAGATTTGCCTATTTAACAGAAAAAAATCCAGGGGTAAAGGGTTAAATTGCAAAACTTTCACTTTTTAGACAAAGCTTAATCGCAAATAAAACAACATTAATAGCCATATATCTAACGAGTTACGCAATACACAAGTTAGATACCATAAAATAACATTGCATGAAATAGCATACCTTAGCTACTGAAGGATGATCGTGTCCATATGCATTTTCTTTTATTTCTAAAGCTTGCTTATACATGGTTTCAGCAGTGCTGGAAAATTAACAATAATGTAGATGAAATGTTGCTGCAAAAAATGTTTTTCTTTGCTATTAATTTCACTAGATGTATTCAGTAGGAGCCAGCAAAAAGTTTATTTTGAAGAATCTTCAAGCTTCAAATTAGAAATCTATTTTTCAAAATATCTTTGTATAAGACGACCCCTTAAACTGGAGACCAAAAGTTTAATATTTTAGTTTACAGCAATAAATAAGGCGTTTTGAAGGCTATTTACCCGTTTAAGAAAAAATATTTTTGTGAATTTCGTGTACCCTTTGTGTAAGTCGTGTGTTTTTTTGAAAGCAAAATGTTTTGCCTCAAAACCTCGACCTGTACACTGGTATTTATATATTAATTTGTTAAATATCTAGGCAATTATTTCCAAATTTTTGCTGAAAAATATGTGACTTCAAAAACAAATCGCGTAATCAATTGTGTGTATATATACATATACATATTTCACTAATAATAACAATTATAAAGTTTGTGAAAATGAATAAATAACATGATGATGTGTAAATACACGCCTATAAATATGAAAAGTGCCTATGAGCACGTTTGTGATAAAATCAAAAGAAACATACTTAAATTTCTTCCAGTGAGTATAAAGACCACCCAAATTATGAAAAGATTGACCAATGCTTGGATCATCAGGATCTAAAGTAGATTCTTTTAGTTCTAAACTACGTTCCAATGGTCGTAATGCCTGGAAAATAACAAAGGAAATTCCTAATGCAACAAAAATCATCTACAATCAGGAATGTAGTGCAACTAACACATTACCCTTTTACCCAGCTAGATAAGGCTATTGATAAACATCGTCATAAGATTTAATTTCTTCTGGGCAAGAACCTAGATACACGGAGTTTGTTAGCCATTTTAGAAGTTTCAAGTTTACGTGTGATACCCCCTGCTTGGCAAAAAATTTGCATACGATTTGCCTGTTTAACAAAAATGAATCCGGGCGTGAAAAGGTCGAATGCAAAACTATGAATTTTGAAGCAAACTCTGCTGACGAATACTAAATGTACCTAGTCCTCGGTTAACCGTCGATGTATCAAGAATGAAATAATTTAAAAGCATATCTAAATGTCCACTCTTTCACCCGGGAAGGGCCATGTGGCCCATTGACAAACAACGTAAAACGTCTTATTGTTAGGAGGCAAAAACTATACATTAATTTAAGATACTTGAACGTAGGTTTCTCAAATAAGTCAAGTTTTCTTGCATGTGCTACCCCCTGCAAAATGAAATTTAAATAGTATTTGCCTGTTTAGCACAAATAAACCCGGGTGCTAAAGGCTTAAATGACGTCATAATAACATCAAAATAATGTCATTATAACATCAAAACGTCGTTCAACAGAATTTCGTTGAAACAAAACATCACACCAAACTTTCGTTATTCGTAAAAAGTTAATGAATTCAAACATATGACAAGTAAGAGTTTCGTTGACAATACCTGAGATAAAAGCCCAAGCTCTCTGAGAAACCTTCCAAGCGTGTCATATAGCATTGGAACTCGTGGTCCAAGATTAGGATCTGTTTGAAAAGCATTCGTGATATGAAACATGAGATTATGAACGATTAATAATAAGCTTTTCAAAATTAATAAAAAAAAGTAGGATTGATCCCATAGTACAACACAGGTTAATTCTAAAGCATCGTTTATCTCATAGGTGGGTTGATGCCGTTGTCGACCCAAAGATTCCCCTTTCTTCAGCTACTGTCTTCACAAATAGAGGTAAGGCGCTTCTCCTATTTCTAGTCAGCGTTTATCACTTACCCCAATTAATAAATAAGTGTTGACCACAATTAGCAAATAGCATATAAACATGTGTAAAGCAAAGTAGAATAATTATATTGTGCAGTGCAAGAGGATAAAGCAATTCTAACACCAGAGTCACTCTGCTCTATTGGTTAAAAACAGTCAACAAAGAACATATAAAACTGCTTTAAGAAAAAGCAAGGTAATCAAAACAATCAACATTTTAAACGCCTTAGCTACATGAATAACTTGCTTTCCTAAAATACAAATTGCTCCACCATGAAAAACTCACCGTTTTCCATCATTTTTATAAAATCGTAATAACAATTTGCCATCTTAACGACATCATGATTTATGTACTTCCAGTAGCCGATCAGTTCAACACAGCGCCCCCTAATAGAAACGAAGTTAGTCATAAGTTTTATTCACAATACGAATTAATAAATTACTAATTTGTTACAATATTTCAAGCAAAAAATGAAATTGGAATAAAAAAGAAACTTATCCACAACAAATATATTGACGTAATAATTTGTAAAAACCTCCCTCAAATGGACAAAAATGCTTCCTTTATATTACAGCCCCTTGCAAATCAGTGACTTTCTGAAAGGTCACTCTCTTTATAGAAATGAATTGAAATGAAAAGACTCACTTTCTGTATAATCTCACAAAAATGCACATATTGTTGATAACTTCCTTCAGTTCATCGAGTTGATTTGTTTTCAACAATAACCAAGGCAATTCATCAGCCACTCGATACGCTACTTGCCCTATAATGTGTTTCTTGCTAAAAAAATTAATGAGGGTCGACCTTGTGTCATTAATGATTGGTTCATTTTCAAAAATGTTGTAGTATTCTTCAACAGCAGACGTGATCTTAAACAAAAAGAAAAGATAAATTTGATCAAGGGTTGCTATAATATACAGTTTCAGTTTCATGTTTCATGTTTTAAATTCCACACATACAATTTATGATCTACTATACTAACAAATAACTAAATTATAAGGAAATTAGG
>JAYJMH010018250.1:0-20516 GCA_036873815.1 Phacellophora camtschatica
CTTTTTTCAAAATCAAAATACGAAGTGGGAACATTCGGATTCGTTTTCAGCATGAAAAGAGCTTTCGATTGATGTATATAAAGTATAATTAACAGGAAAAAATCACGGGAGCGCTTCAGCAGACATTTGGAAACAGACTACAGGCTCGTTCACAAAGTTTATGGCAGACTCCTCCAAACTCTGTAAGAAATTCACAAGAATTTAAAACTGCAATCAAAAGATGGTAACGTGAAATAAGTTCACATCGTCGATGCAAACCATTGGCCTCCAATTGAGGGTTTCATAATGAAATAAAATCGTTATTGCTGTATAAGAATTAACTCTACTATTGATTTTGATACGTGTTTATACGATTAGGTTATTATTTCAAAATAGCTTCTACATAAGAGTAAATTGTAAATAAATCGATGATCAAATAAAACATTGACTATGAATAAAATAAATAAGTTTATCTAAACACAGAAATTAACTTTCCACACTCAATGCTGGTCCTCTAAAATTTACATTTTAGTCATAAATCTCCAATTTGAAGTATAATTTACTGAAACAATTGCAATAAACTAATATATGTCTTTCATTAAATAAATTTATAGATGATTTACAGAGAATAAGAAGTTGAAAGCTGGCATATTTTACATATACAATATATAAAAAATCTATTAATGATATCACCAGGTAAAGCCAGGAAATTATTTGTGGAATAAATAAATGAAAAAATATATTATATCATTTGCTAGGCAATTAATAAGAGATATTACTGCCTTTCTTTGTCTTTGTGATTGCCATTTCTTTGATCCTTGTGCTCAGCGCAGCCTATGTGCTATTTTAGACTTCTCCCCAGACTTCTCTCCTATCGCAGTATCGCTCCTCCCCAATGCCACCGCCAACACTTTATTCATTATTGTACATTTCCTTGTTTCCCTGCACATACCTTGGGTACCAGAGCCTAAACAATAATCAAAATACTGATAAAGAGAGGGTGACACCTTCTTTGACAGATTTGACGTTCCCGAAAGGGTCTACTGTCATAGTCTGGGGGGGGAGGCAGTGCTACCTGATAGGGGAGGCGCGTCCTATATTGTTGGGTCTGGGATTTTGATTTCGATTATATATTTTTGGGTCTGAAAATGTTTCATAAAAAACACAATTTTGGCTCTATAAATTTTGCAATTTTATATTTTTAGGGTAGTAATGTTAGTAAAAAATGTTATAGGCAGCAAAGTTGCATACTGTTATATGCTCCATACTGTTACATTTTTGAGTTTTCGTTCCATTTCTTTTTTTGGGTCAGCTGAAGATTTTCTTGGGCACGGCTCCCTATCCGAGTTAGATGGTACTGCCCCCTCCTGAGACATTTATTCTACAATGAGCGTGTGGTTCATTTCAAGGTTCAATTCAAACCTCTCTCTCGTCGATAAAACAGTCAATTTTGTAACTAAACATTTAAGTCTAAAAATATCAAGGAACTTTTGTCCAAAAAAAATAACGCAAAAACTGTAAGAGAATTTCCCTGATATAGGGGGCATCCATATATTACCTGAGTTGAGTTATTGTATTTAAGGTGCCTAGCCCGCGAAAATCTCAAGATGACTTGTTTCCAGCAGGGGACACGGGTTATACATAACCTTTCAGCTTCAGGCACATACACTTGCTATTCTTGCAAGGTATGGGTTTCTGCGCTTGGCGCAGGAGGGGCCATCAGGGCGACCCCGGTCCTTCCTTTCGATGTGACCACACCTCGTGATTCCTTTTGCCTTTGCCTGGAATTACAGAGAGATAGCAGCTCTCCTCACACTTTCGCAGCAAGTATGACCTTGGTGGGATTCGAACCCACGGCCTTACGATCATGAATCCGGCGCCTTAACCACTAGGCCATGCTTGCTGCTGGTGTGTTATGAGCTAAAAGATTTTAATGTTCGTGTAACGTCAGAGTTTGTACTTAAAAAACTATCCAGTACTATTTTTGTACAAAATTTAACAATTTGCTCCCATGAAAAACGAATCAAAAACGAATCGCTAAAATTACACAATTCTTGATTTTACATAACTATTCATTTCATAACTTGAGAAATTTGTATTTCGTTGATGAAATCAATTTTTAATTTGATTTAAAACTATTTGATCTTATGTCTACATAAATGCGAATTTTTTTCTCCATATTTACTAAACATTAAAAACCCTCATTTGAGAAACCAGTATTTTTTAACCAGGCGGACCAATTTTTATGGAACTCTAAATTCCCAAAAGTAGTCTGAAATACGGGAATGAGGGATGAAACTGTCCGGACATTGTTTCAAGCATCCAGAGCTAACAGCAAGTCAATTCATCTTATGAGAGCCAAAGAGGTCTAGCTCCCGCGTCACGTTGCAGCATGTCCACAAAGTTTGCACATTTTCTCCCCTGCCTGGTGTTGCCCCAGAGCCAGCAGTACTGCAAGGACCCTAATGATGTGCAGGAAAGTGTGGAGAGGAGTGACCCGCATGTCTCGAGTTTGAGTTGGATGAACCATCATCGCATTAGCATCGCATCAAAAGTCAAATTGGAGTTTCTTGTAAGCTGCTTTTTCTATGTATGTTTTCCCAATGGGCAATAGAAGGGAAAATTTTGTAAAACGAAAGATCGTTTTTCGAACATGACACTACCATTTGCGATTCAATCGAATCAAAATAAACAGAAAGCTAAAATTTAATGTTCCGTAAAATGTGCTTGGTTGCATTGGAGGTGTGAAGCATATTCTTTACAGTGATAAATGGCATAGTAATATTTCCAATTAACTGGTTCAATGAAAACAAAAAATGTATAAAAATTTGAACGGTTTTACAAAAGAATTGGTCAACATAATTACAGATAACTGGAACTTTCATTCCCTTTCAAACTTTCATTAAGTTGTTTAAACTTAATCAGTTGAAATTAAAATGTTACTTTTATTGACGTTATTTTCTAATTCATTTCATTTAAATGCAAAAAACTATATTTATTTGTCTACTTTTTACAGTTCTACTTTAGAAGTCTCTGATGACAGTATAGTATCGGTCAGTCTAGTTGTTTGCGAGCAGACGTAAGCACACCGTGCAGGCAGCAATAGGCTAAGCTGGGCTAGTGTGGGTGGGAATCTTACAAGACTATCTTGGGGAGGGTGGGTGGGAATCTTACAAAACAACTATCGACGTTTACGTTTTCAGAGCCTCGTTGTCATACTTATATACTGCTTCTCCTCCATTTGCACGTGCAAACCTACACCCATGCACGCTTTCTTTGCGCCCTAACAATACATTTCACAAACTAACGACTCTTTTTAGTTTTCTCTCTTGTGGTGCCAAATAAAGTAAGTTATATTTTATGCTGAAGAGACCAAGATATTTGTTATCGCAATAGAAATCCATAACGACAAAAGTTACAAATTTATGTTTGTAGAGAAAAATGTATGCATCATCTTGATCAATCATATAACTAATATTTTGGCAAGATAAATGGTATACTTAGTAAGTTTTGTTGGTAGCAAGCTTTTTGCTTTTTCAAGAAAGCTGTTGTCCTTAAAAAATACAAAATTTGGATTTGATTTATTCAAAATGTCTTATTCTCAAAATGTCTGCGTAAATGCGTTCATCGCTGTTCATATCAATGGCCATATTTTCTTATTCATTCCGTTTTATGAAATTTGGGTAAATTTCAGCATATTGTATTTATCGAAATAGACAGTGTTTCTTTAACCGTTTAAATGAACTTGGATTGTTTTAGTGACTAAGCAGGCCTAGTTTCGTCATGTTACAGTTTTGCGGGGATTTAACAAGAGATCAAACAACAATATACTAATAGACCTAATAGGCATAAACAGTATTTAGTTGTATATTGGCGACATTGCATAGACTTTTTGCAGATGCCATGTCGCCTGCATATGAGATACCCACCTGTATTAAGTTGAGATTGTGTTAAGGCAATTTGTAAACGCTTTTAGAATGGCGGTCTTGTGTTTAACAAACGTTGACAGAACTTAGCGTCACGACTTTTTTGCTTTGATACTGTCTTTTAAGCTTGTATTTATAAAGGTCTTTAAAGGTCCTGAAATGCACCAGGAAAGAATTTTTTATCAAAGATCAAATGAACATATTTATAATTTTAAAAGCTTAGCAAAGATTGTATTTCTTCTGCCGGGTGGGTTTTCCAAAAAGGACCACAAGCTTGCAAAATTTCTGTGGAAGAGCTCCTGTTTTGGTATTTCTGTTTTTATTTGGATTCGATAAAAGAGGTTTTAACTTAAAGTTTGATACTTTGCTTGGTAAACAGATTTGTTCAATAATTGCTGAGTGATGCTTAATGATAGCAAGCATTCAGGGGATTTAAGGGTTCTCTCAAAACCAATATATATGGATATCTTCGATCAAATCACGACAATAAACGTTCCAAATTGTCACTGGGAAGTCCATTGTTAAGGAGGCAAATAGCAAAAGCCGATTTCAGACTTAACCAAGAGACTTCTAAATTTCTTTAGGTGGTAGACAACAGAAAAAGCTAAATCTGAATAACAATTGATACAACAATTTATAATTTTTTTGCTTTTTTGGAATCGATTTCTTGGGGAAAGGATAGCTTCACTGTGTTTTTTGTCTTCAAAGTTCATTTTTGTTGTCAAAGTCCGTCGGCCGTGATAACATGAGATCGAGACTAAAACTTGAATTAGCTTCTCTGATCAGAGCGTGACCCAGCAATGATCTGTATTTAATGTTGGACAGAGTTGACGTTCGCTTTAACCACATAAACTAAGGTTATCTAGTAATTAGGAGACATCAAAAAAGCCGTGCTTAGATATCACAGATAGTTCATTAATATTCATGTTGTTGAGTTGAAATGAAAAGACTGATCGTCTCGCGATTAAATTTACGAATATAGAATTATATCAACATTACGCTTTAACCAATGTTTCTATCAGTTACTTTCATGACCCATTTTTATTTTAAGTTTAATGATATAAAAACGGATTTTTTGTGAAAATATTTGATCCATTTCTACTATTTAAATAAATGTTATGTTTATGAGCAAACGGTGCTTTTTAAAAACATTAGCCAGCTTTTTATTTTATTCACTTACTAACAACATTTGTTGGTGGTATTTGTCTTTTGTTATGTATTTTGTTTGTATTTCACTTGATGTGGCCGTGGCTTATCATTTTATTTACAATTTTTAATTTAGCACATTTTCTCCTTCTATATTTTGTTAAAATTTAACACTGTTTATGAATTTTTTTGAAAAAGTGGAAAAAAATATGTTATTTCTCTCTAATAATTTTATTTTTTTGAGAAGAAAACTATGATATTGTCATTTTTTTCAAAAAGTTAATTTATTTAATTTATTTATTTTTAAAGATACAATCGGTTAAATAGGTTTTTAATTGCTTATAAGATCTGTTAAATAGTGAGATTTCTTTCCTTCCTTGATCACTTGATCAGAATGCTATCTAAAAAGAGGTCCAAAAACCTCATTTGCAAAAGTTTACAAAAATATGGATCATGGGCGGTCACATATGTCTATAATAATAATTTAGAAAACCAACTTCAATTGATTTATAAGTTATGTGGATGATCTTAATTCTTTCTGGATTTATCAAGTATTTAAGTTTTAAATTAAAAGTTCATTTGTTGTAGCTGCTAGAAGATAATTTTTAAACATGGAATAAACATGGATATATTTGGGACTTTCTTATTGAAATAAAAGAAACTACTGGGTGTCCCAAAAAAAGGCTACGGAATTGTTTGGGTCTAACAATGCGAATATTACATAAAATGCTACGAAACTTTTTGCTGTTACTCATTGATTGTTAACTTCATCGAAAATACCTTGTTTGACATTTTTGGTGCCTTGTAACTTGAGATATTAATTTTCGAAGTTGAAATTATTATCACCCTCAAACCAGAGCTTTTGCATAATAGCCTAAAGGAACGTAATTGATTTGGGGGGGATTCTGATGTTCGTTCGCTGTTTGTCATTTTGGAAAATAACATTTTTACTGAATGAAGCTGTTAAAAGTTTGTTATAATTGCCTTTTCTTATACTGTGATCTGTAATTTATTGTTGCAGTTTATCGTAAGTTATCCCCAAGGAGTTGTACGATTTTAACCATACATTCAATTTTCATTTTTTCATTTTTCTATTGAATATGTCAAAAATCTCGATGCCCATTGTTACACTTCTTATAGGCTGTGGATACCTTGCTTGTTTGAAATCAGGATCAGGGCGATTCATCAAAATAGCAGACTTTCGGTAGGCTATTTGGCAAAAGCTCTGGTTTGAGTGTGATGCACAATTTCAACTTTGGAAATTAATATCAAGTTACAAGGCACCAAATATGTCAAACAAGTTATTTTTGATTAAGTTAACAATCGACGAGTAACATCGAATACATATCGTAGCATTTTAGGTAATATTTTCATCATTATACTCGATCAAATCCGTAGCCTTTTTTGGGACACCAAGTATATGATCAACAAATTACGTTTTATTTAAAAAAAATATCAAAAATAGCTTAGACAATTAGATAGTGTAGGATAAGCCAAAGGTTTCTTCTTTTCATTAAAAGATGGATCGAATCTTTACACAAACTATTTTAATCTACAAACAACGAGTTAAAAGCCACATCGCAGTGCCTAGAAGTTGTGTATATATTTTACACAACAACAGCGAGGGTCGAATTTACCCATGCAAAATTCGCTGAAGACACAAATATATTTAAACGTTTAATAAAACAATGGAATGGTCGAGAAGAAATAATGAAATAAAAAGTATTTAAATTTCATATTTTTCTAGTGTAGTGTATTAATTTCGTTTTTCTACTTATATTGTATCGAATTTGATTATTTTCTATATTAATTAGAAGCTAGAGTTGTATTTGATTTAAAATAAATTGATCATAATAATGCCCATGGAGTTACTGGCCCCCTAAAATTTTCAAGATTAAGGAGCCCCTAACTTGTGATTTGTGATTTGTGGTTTCTAACTTTAACGCACCTCTAGATGTATTTTAAAATTGTTTAATAAGTTGTTCCTGTAAATGACTGAATCTCGCGATAAACAGTCTTCTTTCCATTACAAATTGGTACAAATACGGAAGAGGATGCTACCAAGTAAATTTGTCTTCACGTAAAATTGGATCAGGCAGTTAAATGGGCCATAATCAGATTTAGGCCCAGGGGCCCAAAAAGAGTTGACGAGGCCCAGGCTACAAAATTTTAAACTTTCCAAAATTGAGCTGCCAGAATCGTAAAAAGTTGTAGGTTTGACTTGGTGCTCTTTGCAATAATATAATTAAACGAAACAACTTTTTCTATTGAGAAAATCCAAGTTATCAAAAATCTTTAGCATGCGAAGGAATGTTCAAGGGTTCAAATTCAAAAAGAATTAAAATCTAAAAAGAATAGTCAAAGAAAATCAACGGATAGAAAAGTGGTTGCAGCAAAGGGTCTGGACAGTCTATAAATAACTGCCCAGTCAGATAAATCAGCCGATAGTTTGGAAATATGCCTTGTGCGTGTGCGTCAGTGAATTGCAAGTTAATTTCAATGGCTGTCCTTGTATCTGTTGATTCTCGTTAAGATTCAAGCTAAGAATTCTGCCATTCAAAACATTGCTTTGACTTCAGACATTTTTGATTTAATCGTAATGTTGCTATGTTATGTTGCTATGTTATGAAAGTAGCATTTCTATACTTCTAATTCTAGAAAGAATACATGTCCACACAGAGATGCAAGGACTACAATGTAACTATGATGTAATCTAAAGCTTATGCATTATCTTGTCTATTTCTGTCTTTGTCCAACAAACTATGTCTTCTAAACAAAATCTTTTGAATCCATTGTAAAAATTGGAGTAGAGTACAAATCCTAACATAGAATCATCTTAGACAACTACTTTGCTGTATACGCCTTTCTATACATCTTTCAATACGCCTTTCATCTTAGGCTAAAAACACAGTAAACCATGCCTAAGTCGAAGCAACAAGTAAATTAGTTAAAAGCAAGATTTTGCACGTGATATCACCCATGTGCTATTCAACTATCATTTTATTGGTTGAGAAGAACTAAAGTTAACACAGCCCGCATTTCTAATTGGTCGGCTTTGTTACTTAAATTGGCGTCTTATTGTGTCTGATCATTCGTCTATCCGTCTGCAAATGAAATTGGAAAACAATCTGAGAGGAAATGAAACAATCAGAAAAACGAACCTTTTTCAGAAGAACTGCATGCAGTTGCAAACAGACGAATTTATCTAGTAAAGGATGAAAGAACAATCAAAGCTGCGTATGAAAATTTAAATAATTCGATATGAATACTGGACAACAGTGACTGCTTTGAGCTAAAATTGGCTCAGTTGAGTAAAGTGTTTCTCTTAGCAGTAAATTTTTTCATTTTTTGTTGTGAAAATTGGACGCGACGAAAGTTTTTTTCAAGTGTAGTGACAATCGGATGCAACGAGAGTTTCTTGCAAGTGTAGTGACAATCGGATGCAACGAAAGTTTCTTACAAGTCTACTATTCGTACTGAGTATTATTCGTACTGAAATGATACCTTTCATTTATTAAAATGATGTAATTTAAATGGTTTAAAGTAATGAGAAGCAGTTAATCTTAAGAGACGTAAAAAGAAGCTTCCATGAAATTAGCTGTTGATGCTTTGACTCAATATTTGTAACATTACTTATTTTTAAAGACAGTGCCAAAGGATAAATCATGGTAAAGTCGAATATTTTAACTTCGCTCTAACCAATCAACACTGTATTGAATAAAGATTGAATAAAGTTGATGAAAAATGAAGATTTTTTCTTGGATATTTTGGACAGCAAAAATTTGAACTGACGTTTAACGTATTTAAAGATAAAGATAAGATTTAATTAAATCTTGGCCAGTAAAAGAACTGGATTTTACATCTTATTTTTATCATTGATTTTCTGTTTGCTGAGCCGATTTTCATCCATTTTGTTAGCCAGACGATACATTTTGTTGTAAATAGAGGAAATATTTCGTATAAAATGACGTAATGCAACATTTTTTCTCTGAAAACCATTTCAAAAACCAGATTTGCAGATAGCATCAAAATATATACTATTTTTTGGAAATGTATCCGTTGTCAAACATGCATCATCTGTCTGAAAGAGATTTGAGTTCATGCCGATACAGTTGTCATAGTTATGCGCATACATTGCAATATTTTCCAAATGGAATGCCTTATGATCCACAAGAAACAAATCATCCATCTCAAGGGTCTCATGGCATTAACGATACAAGCCAGTATGATTATGTTTCTTATCCTACTCGTTCCGAAAGATATCAAGCTTTGGACTATCAGGAAAATAACAAGTTTACATATCCTTTGACGAATAATTGGAAAAAAGGATCTAATGGAAAAAATGGTCAGCAGAGAAGATGCTGGAATACTGCAAATTTCCAATGGATGAGTATCAAGCGAGAGAGAAAAACGTTTGCTGCAACAGAACATGGTAACCTTTTAATTTAATTTTTATTTTTATTCATTCTATGATAAGTAAGAATCATAAAATAAATGGTGATAAAAATGCTATATAATTTGAAAGTTTTAAAATATATTTATTTAACACTGACTAGAAATACAATATACTTAATTAATATATATTTTAAATTTACTTGTAGACACATAGTATAAAGTTATTTATTGGAATTCCAAATTCTGAGTTAAATTAATTCTCTTGTTAAGTAAAAATATGTATCGATATTTTTGGCATGTATGACATTACTTGTAGCACTAACACAAAAATATTAGCCAGTGGTTTTATTTTAAATAAGAAAGCATATTATAGACATCTTTTCCTAAATCCAAGTCTTGATGTACAACGCCTAAGTATATTGATACATTTTTTAAGCATGGCAGTGATGTAGCCATGGTAATCCTTGATGATGTTTTTCCCTTGTGCTTTGTTTGCTTTTTTTTGTTTGGCAGCTTGAATTCAAATATAGTGTTGTATAAACTTGTTGTTAAGAAAGCATATAATGATTCTTTTAACGTTCTTGTGTCCTCTATTTCATCTACAAGAACGTTCTTGTGTCATTTATTTTTATTACAGAAACTGATAACTGTCAATTTTAGTTTGGTTGTTTTCATCAGGTTATTTTTTTTGCTCTATGGACACCTTAAAATTTCATAATATCTTTCTTTTTTCTTTCTTACGACAATGATTCTTTTCATGGACAAGCGTGTATTGCTTCCAAGTTTTTTTTTAATCTCCAGCAAACAACATTGTCTAATGATAATTGTTAATTGCTAATGCATCTCTTGAAGTAAACCAAAGTTATCCTTTCTTTTGGCAAATATTAAAATGTTCAATTGAAAACGCATTGATCCACCGTTTCAAAAGTAGATCATACAAATGTTTATGTACATATCTAAAATATCGTAACAAGAAATGGTTGTATCTGTAAAATTATAGGCACAAACAAATTGGGTGAGAGTAACAAAAGCAGCAAAAACAAAGGTGGCCTTATACAAATTTAGTTACTTTTTTCTATCTGCTGAGAATCAAGCCGTCTGGTTTCTTAATATGTTTGTAAATTACATAGAGTTAGGCCGATGTATAAAACGATTTCATACATCAGCTGTTCAGAAAAGTCGCACCAACAACACAATACATGATCTGAAAGGATGTCCATCATTTAAATTAACCCTTTTGATAAATGCTCAAAAATAGTTGTCAATTTTTTTACTGAAACCAGACTGTTTTCGTAGGAATCAGTTTCTTAGTGGCGGAGTAGCGGGTTCTTGCCGTATTGAATATTGAATACAGCAATATTGAAAACGTAACTAATAATTTCCTATTCATTTAGAATTGACCTTTTGGATACTTTTGCATTTAACTTTAAATTTAAAATAGATTTTTAAAAACTGAGAGCTTTCATGTCAATATAAAAACCACCATTTGCTTCCATTCCATATTTTGACATTGAAACAACTTGCTTTTTCCTAAATCGACCTGGGAAATCGACCGAAGCAGCCATTAAAGTAAGCATGTTGTTTTAACTTCAAAAAACATTAAATTAGCTTTTTTACCTTAACCACTTTTATCGAATAAGTGATTGTTTTTATAGATGAAATGTCAGCAATAGTGATAGCGCAAGGGCGCATAAAGGTTAATGTCCAAAATAGGATAATTTGGGCACATTAGGATAATTTTATTGCATCAAATTTATTATCTGGGGCATTGGTTTTGGTATTATCAAAACATTATCAACATTCATAACCTTTTATCAACATGAATTGAACCATCCAATCTTTGAAAGTGTCTTTCCCAATTGTTTTTGTTATATAATGTGGCAACCAAGTAATTTTTTCTTTACTTGCAGAAGGTTTTATCAAGGAAAATGTTTACTTGGTAAAAATATCTTTATTACAACGTTTTTAAAAATCAGCAGATTTTTATTCGAAAACTGAAAAACCGGCTGATTTTCATAAAGCCGATAACCGATTTTCTGGAATTGTCTGACTTGTTTATCGAGCAAAATTTTGGAAGAAGATATTATCTGAGGTCTTTGCTATATGTATTGTATGTACTCTGAAAGTGTACTACCATGCTTTGCCATAGTTGTTTCCTGGCGGTTTGTCCTCTCCTTAACTGCTGTTTACTGTTTGCTGGCGATGGAGAACTTCAAAAAATTGATTGAATTTTGATAGTTCTCTAGCCTGAATGGATGGGTAGCTTTTTAAAATTACTTTGGGTTAGTTCAATGTAAAATCACAACCCGGATTTTTTTGCAAAAAATCAAAACCGTTCTACAATTACGGCAAATCCGTGAATCAAACTATCCTGAGAGCCGAAAACTGTCAATGTTTGGCCCGAAACCGAAAAACCGGTCCCTAAAAGGCTGCAAACCGAAAAACGGGTCTCTAAAAGGCTGCAAACCGAAAAACCGGTCTCTAAAAGGCTGCAAACCGAGGACCGTAATCCCCTATGACTCCCTCACAAACAGGGATATAATGAAATAAATCATGCATACAAATGAAAACGTCCATAAAGAATCCAAATTTTTAACACACAGATAGGTCTAACACAAATCAAAACAAATTGTTTATTTATAATCTAATTATATGGTTTTATTTGTCTGTTTCTCGAAGCGGTGTTAGTTTTATTTTATTTGTGGCATTTATTTTAAAAAACAAAGATAAATTAAAATGATAAAAATGAATATAATGATAAAGAACTATTACTCAAAAAATGAAAAGAATGACACAATCGAAATTGAAATTTTATTACGTTTTCTTTGTTGTTATTAGTGTTGTTATTAGTGTTTTTGCTAAGTTAGATGATGGCAATAATAAAAACGTTCGTTGTTCTTCATGCACTGGTTGGAAGAAAAAAATGTTTAGCTGATTCTAATTCTTCCACAATCATTTTATCGATTTCTGAAATTTTTGTGTGCATTATTCTTATACTTCAGGTCAAAGCAAGATAAAGTTTTAACAACACGATCAGTCTATTTTACAGAAAGATCACAAAAAATACAAAAATAAGCAATTTAATATAAAATTTAAAAGGGAAAACAATAAAAGCAGACACGGACATCATGGTGGTTTTAAATTTCATAAGACACATTAACTATTTTAAGAATTGAAACTAAATAATTCAATCACGTATTGAATTAATTGGGAATTGAGATTTTGTAAAGATGACCTAGCTTTAGAGTGCTATATTCTCCACATTTTAGTTACTTAGTTATATTGTTTAGTTCAACACATGTAAAGTACGTGTCTGATTACTGTCATTGCCGAGAATAACACTAATTAGGTCACTTGCTGTTTAATTAAATACCTATCAAGGCAGTAGCAGTTGCATTACAGTAAATGGCACTCGTTTATAGGTCATTACATGTCATTTAATTGAATAAATATTCCATAGTATTTCGCCTTTGATTTTATTTACCTTCTCAGTAATGTCAAGGGCAGTAGGGGGCTCCCAATAATTTTAAGAGCATGGTGATTTAAAACAATCGATTAATCAAACTTTTGTCTCCATTGTTCTAAATAAAATATTTTAATATTCTGTTACAAATTAAAGAGAAAGTAATGATGACAAAATATGATTAACTGTAGCCTATAAATAACTGTTCTCTATGAATAACTGTAATGTGGACATAGCGTATAAATAGTATGAATAACTGTAGTGTGGACATAACATATAAATAGTATGAATAACTGTAGTGTGGACATAACATATAGATAGCATGAATAACCGTTGTGTGGACATAACATATAAGTAGTATGAATAACTGTAGTGTAGACATAAAATATATGTAGTATGAATAACTGTAGTGTAGACATAAAATATATGTAGTATGGATAACTGTAGGGTGGACATAACATATAAATAGTATGAATAACTGTAGTGTAGACATGAAATATATGTAGTATGAATAACTATAGGGTGGACATAACATATAAATAGTATGAATAACTGTAGGGTGGACATAACATATAAGTAGTATGAATAACTGTAGTGTAGACATAAAATATATGTAGTATGAATAACTGTTGGGTGGACATAAAATCATAACATAGTTTGTACTATTTCTAGTTGTTCCAAGTAAAGAAACTGTGCGTTGACGTATTACATTGTCTTTTAGAAAAAAAAGAGGAGAAAAAGCAACAATCAGTCACATTTAAAGAAATAGAAAAACAGCAACCAAAGGATACTGATCAATATGAAATTGAAAGAGCTCAGAAAGTAACAGAAAGCAAAGAGAAATGTGATGGAGATGGATCCAGCAACAAGAAACGAGTTTGCTTCACACAAAAGCAAATTGTTGAACTTGAAAAGGAATTTCACTTTAATAAGTATCTCACGCGGGCAAGACGAGTAGAAATTTCTCATTCTTTAAACCTTTCAGAATCTCAAATTAAAATATGGTTTCAAAACAGAAGAATGAAATATAAACGTGAACAAAAAGAGAAGATGTCACGCACAGAAAGAGACAAAGATAACCTTATAACAGTGCCACCTAATCGATGTCCTGTTTCATCTTGTGAATATTCAGGATTTAATTATGGTTCTTCGTGGTCTCATTCATATCAAGAACAGCCACCTATTTTACCTCCAATCACTCCATTACAGACATACTAGATTTAATATTGTTAATATAATATTGCATATCATTAGCAAGTCAAGTTCTTCTACTTTTAAATTAGTGGCTCATTTTATCATAAACTTTATTTACCCATGAAAAGAATCTAAATTTTTGAGATTCAAAATTGTTTGAAAGAATACATCTAGTTGCAATAATTTTGATATCTGCAAACTACTTTCTGTAATGATTTACTTCAGCATTTAGCATGAGTGATAAATTACTGGGATATTGTATCAAAATTATCTGCTTGTAAACACAGTTCGTAAACGTTTGTCTGCAAAAGACGGACCACTTTCTGTTCAAGGGATCGAAGTTTTTGTAGCAATTCTTTTGCTTGACTGCAAAGAACTTACAGTTAGAAAATGAATTTGACAATAGAGTAGGTTACTTATCACGATAGTTATTCGTATTTTAGTGCTGATTATTTTCAAATAATGGGAATACTATAAAACTGTTTTAAATTGAAATGTTTGGCTACATTTCTTTGTGCAAATTTCTGTCTACTTTTTAGATTGTATGGTAAATTAAAAAACAATATTTCTCTGCAATGAATAAAAACAAATAACATGTAAACATTATACTTTGCAAAATTAAATGCTGAATCCAGAAAAACATAGTCACTTGGTTATTGAAAGTCACAAATGATAAATTTGTGATTTGATGAAAAATTGACCATCCTTGTGAAAATTGCTTGTTTTGCAACTAAACCAATGTGTCGGTGAAAGAATCATGGTCGTGAACAACTAATGTTGTCAGATTTTGAAATGTTCTGGAATAACCATTGGAATATTGGAATAACCAAAACTCAAATTAATGTTCATGTTTTGTAAGGTATTTTCTCACCTTAAAACCTTCAAGGTCAGACTATTCAATTTAGTAAAAATCCTGACATTTTTTGACATTGTGTGTGAAATTGCTTTTTAACATTGTGTGTAAAATTTCAAAAAATATTTGTCCGTTAGGTGCGTTAGCTCTTTGAACACAAACTGGTGTCCCCAAATCTTGTTCTTAGAAATAAGGCGTACAAAACCTAATACTAAAATTGAGGGAAAAACAATTTACTATCGGTGTGCAAAAGAGAACAACCAGAATTCAAATAAAGCGTGCGCTTGTTTGAAAAGTTTTTTTATTATTTAATAGCTCCAAACTTGTGAGCAGTGAAACTATGTAAAACATGTGAACTATATCATATATTTTATTACTTTATTTGTCATTTTCATCTAAAAATGTCTTTGAATATTGTATTTTTGAAATTTAATTGTGAAAATATTTAAATTATTTTATGCCGACTTAATAATTTATTTGAATAGAGTTTATAGAAGAATAGTTAAAAATATGTTACCTCATTTGAACACCATTCATATACTGATGCAAAACTGACAATAAGTGCAAAAATTTATAGCAAAAATCATAATATTTTAGTAATTTATTTATTTTAAATTTATTCATTTAATTCTTAATTTCGAACTTAAATGTCGTCTTAGTAGAATTTTTTTTTAGCAGAATAATGTTGTCATCAATTCTTAAAGCAAAAATTTAGTCTTCCAGTCGATTAAACTGTTTTGAAAATAGGCAGACATCATAAAGGCCGCCATATCTATAACTAATGGAAATCCTTGACTTAACTTTACTCTCAAAGTGGATTAATTAATAACACTTATCAGCTGCTAATAATTCACACATTGATCCGACATCTTTTGCAAAAAATATAAAAGTTTTCTTTTGTGAGAACTTGTTACTCTTTAACTGCGATTCGCCATTAATATGGATAAGCCAATGAAATGACTCTCATGAAAAACATTTATGTAAGATTACTTTTGTGTTTCATTCACGTTATGGCGTCAGTCAGTGGCGCAGGATTAATAATAACAATGCTTGAATTTTGAAATATTATCTACTTAAATTTAAACTGAATTTGTGATAACACATTCTCATTTTATGTTTGCAGAACATTGCTCAATTCGATGACTACTTCTTAAGGCCTTTTTACATGGTGAGATACCACCTCGTGTTTATATGAGAGTTTTATCCCACCCCGGGTTGCCGGAACATTTTTACCTCACCTCGGCAGGGCGAGATATCTCACTCGGCCGAGATGAAATTTCCCATGTAAACAGAAACAACCGAGATAGCCCCCCTTGCAGGGATGAAAGTATCAGTCTAATACTCCCTGGATGAAATTGACGGCATTGCGCATGCGGAAAATTCGAAACAAAGAAAGTCAGAAGACGAGTGCATCGTGCTTTTTAAATTCAAACAAAAACGAACATACTTGTTTTGTGCTGTTTGTATTTTCTTAGATAGCCTGCTCTTCAACACGGGGTACCATGCAGAGTTACCTTGCCTCTGCATGAGCCTTCAAAAGAAAATTTAGCAAGGACAAGTAAATGTATTTAATATTTTTATTATCAATTTCTTTACTAGTGTGACCGTAGATTAATTCAATCATATCTTTTGGCAATTACATCCATCAACCAATTTTATGGTTGATCTCACGTAAACTGCTAGGCTGAATCACCTTATTCCGTTTTATTAACAATACTAACCTTCCTGTACGTAATACCAATTATTTGGTCATGCACTGTACTGAAATATATAAATATAACTATAACGTGAATAATTAAAGTATGGCTAACATTTTTAAACGCTGTAATTACTTATATCGTTGAGATGTTACTATAACTTGTTGTGCCATTTCTTAAATTGACAGTCACCAGAAGGGGGCCAGAAGACTTCCTTTCATTTACAAATTCGTGAAATGATATGCACATAAAATGTTTTTAGTGAACGAAAATTTGTAATTTTTCATCAGGCAAAAATACATTGCACGTTGAAGTTCAGTATCTGTAGAATTTAAAATGCTCAATGAAAAAAAGTTAAAAAGTGGTGTGACGGTGCTGCTGAACGTGTTTCCTTCGCAGCGTTTGTTTTTGAGCAGTTACAATTGCAAAGGAGCCAAGAAGAGGACCCACTGAGACCTCTGTCGTCGACTTAGTCACATTTGCTTTGCGCCAACCAAAATTGTTCGAAAATGGCGCTAAATTCCAGAGTGTCATCTATTTTCCGCACTGATTTATTTTCAGGCAAAGTAGCTGTAGTCACAGGAGGTGCAACGGGAATTGGCAGAGCAATAACCGAAGAGTTAGTTCATCTTGGTTGCAAAGTTGTTATTGCTTCAAGGAAAGAGGGACGTTTGAATTCAACTGCTGAGGCCATCAACAACACTGTTGCCCTGGACATGACAAGTCATTTGTCTAATGACAGCTCCAAGACAAAGCTTGATTCAATTATCACAAAACCAGTTTTAGCACTCAAGTGTAACACTCGTAAGGAGGAAGAGGTATATTCGTCTATACTCTATATAATACATAACATCATAATAGGGGAAATTTAAAGTTTTTACGTACATGCAGACGAGACATATACCTAAAAACGCTACTGACGAGGCACACAGGCCTAAAAAACAACCAAATTTGTTGAAATTTGGGCTAGCTAATCTACAGTACAGCCATACAAGGGCAAGGGCAAGACACAAGGTCTCAATCAAGGTTGAAAGTTGAAAAACAAAGTCTTAACATCTTGAGACAACACAGACAGAGTTTCCAGATCAGATTGAGTAACTAATTACAATAAATACAAGGTTACCCAATTGGGGGTGACTGTTGATACTCAATTGAGACCTTGTGCCAGACTTGTTTTGTCCTAGATTGCAGTTTAGCTGACCAGAATTTTTCTTACCTTTTTGCGTCTTTCTCTCTCCATTCACCAACACTTGTTTTGTTAAAGTGCTTGGAACATGAATTGAAGACCCAATCGTTGAAATGCAGGGGTTGGCAGCCCTGTCTGGGAAGTTTTCATTTTGCGCGCTGAATATATATTTTTACCCTGTGCTACTGTTATGTAATGAACAAAAATTTCTGAAACCGACCAGGACTCAAACCCACACAAGTTTCATGGAGTCAGCCAGAGCTTGAGGATTAGACCGCTATGCTATGATGGAAATGGTTCATTTGATGAAGTGTTTAGCATTGGTTAGGTATGGGTATATACACATGTATACTCAGGATTACTCACTTATTTATATAGGATTGTGCACTGGATACTCCTCCCATGTCCTAGCCACTTATTCCATTTTTTATGCTATTAAATTTGCATGCTTGGAAATACAAATGACAAGTACAATTATTCAAATTTTGCATTCTTGATGAGCAAAATTCTTTAGTTAGGCAAACACCATTTAGCAAAAAAACAATGTTAATGTACAATATATTGCATAATGTACAATATAGTGCAAGTCAAAAATAACACTAATCAACTCATCAACTAAAACTTTGCACATTCTTTCAAAAAATAAAAACAAAAAAAATATCAAAGAAAGCTTTTTGAAATCTTCCAAAAGAAAAGATGATGCAAAATAGCTTTGAAGATTATAAAACTTACTAAGATATTGACTTGTCATGCTTCTCCACAAAATCAGTTGTTTTAGCTTTACATTTTTAGCAAACTGCCAACTGATGAAACTCAATTTTTAAATTTTTACTCAACAGGTAAAAAATCTTATGTCACAAACTTTAGCAAAATTTGGAAGATTAGATTACTTAGTGAACAATGGTGGTGGGCAGTTTATTTCTCCTGCTTCACAAATAACATTGAAAGGTTGGAATGCAGTTGTTGAAACAAATCTCACTGGAACTTTTCTTTGCTGCAGGGAAGGTAAATTTGTGTTAAAATATATTTTTATGGTCCTGGACCTGGATTTAGTTAAAATCTTGATTTATGCTACATTTGATTTGAGTTATTTTTATTATTAAATTCATAACATATATCCTTGAAAATTAGAGTATTCATTTGTTTAATCAAATTGCTTTAGATTTTATTATTATTTCAGGTTCAAATATTCATATTTTTTTTTTTATCAGGATTTAAAGACAATTTACACTTCCTTTTATTGAAATTTACATTGTTGACAATGAGGACAAAACAGAGCACAAATAAGAGGGAAAATTGTCAGCACTTTCCTTCATTTATGTGCTTTTTAAAATGTGATTTTGTTTTACAAATAACTTTACACATAATTAATATCTGAAATGTTTAGTTGTTAACTATGGACAATTACAATAGATGGCAGTGAGAGTATTTTTACCAAAAATAGGCATTGCATTTGACATTGTACTCACCTGCTGATTTTATTTTGAAATGCAGTGCACAATGTTAAGAATCTGCTACCATTTTAATTTTAATTGTGGCTTATATTTTTGGATTTTCTGCTGCTACGTATCATCATTGTTGTAATTTTGTAATTGTAATTAGAGTACAGTAAGGCCCACATTTAAGAAACTAGTTTTTCAGGTTGAGCCCTGTTGTAAGAAAATAGTTTATATTGTTTGACATATTTTGAGAAAAAGAGCCAAAAGGTTTCCTATTAAGTGGTTTCATATTTGCAGGTACTCACTCACTGTATACTATTTTTAGTTTTGGGGGATTCTGTATATCCTAAAATTAAGTGACTATTTCCACAGCATATAATACATGGATGGGAAGAAATGGTGGAGCTATTGTTAACATAACAATGGATTTTTGGAATGGATTCCCAGCATTTGCGTAAGATTTTTACTTTATTCACTTGAAAGATATTGAAAATGTAACATGGGAAATTCTTGCAAATTTATTCATTAATTTAGAGGAAGAAAACAAATTATGTGTATAATTATAAAAATGTAAAAATGTCTCCATTGATCCTAATTTTAAAAATGGGGCAACTGTTAAACCTTTAAGCCATAATAAAAGACAACAAGTACAGCAAGTGAATGAACACAAGCAAAGTAACTAAAGAAATGTTTTCATTAAGGCTTACAACACAAATTGTGTCCACAATACCCATGGCTTAATCTCATTAATCACTAAATCTCATTGCTCACACAAACTGTCTTGAAAATTGTTTAATTTCTGACTGTAAAATTGGTTATTGTTTGGTAACTGAAATACTTCAATTGAAATGTTTTCAGAAAAGCTTTATTTATAGTTTACTCTAATTTATTTGGCACTATTTTATGTTTATTTTTTCACATTCATTTAAAATACAAATAGTGTCTGAGTACAATTGTGTGTCTAGGTACAGAGGTGTCTTTTTCAAAATTTAGTGACATACTAGGTGTGGTGTCCCAAAAAAGTGGTAATGGGTATGACCAATCTAGTGCTGAGAATATTTTTAACTACTCCTCTCTATATATATTTAAAATTTTTTTAACTACTCCTCTCTCTCTATATATATATATATATATATAAATATATATACTCAATCTGCAGACACAGTGTGTCGACCTTTGAGGTCTCGTCAGTGCAGCTCAGAGGCGTCTGGAGATTCATGTGGGACAGAGTGCTCAAA
>JAYJMH010018261.1:0-20516 GCA_036873815.1 Phacellophora camtschatica
TCTGTAGTTACCAGTGAGTTTTAAGTCTCCTGATTTTGGTAAGGAAATGATATTCATTTCGGACCACTGTTCAGGTTTTTCTCCATTCATTAATTTTTCTCCTGGCAAGCGAAGCTGAGAATGCTTTCATCAAAATCACAATGCTTTAGAACTTCAGTTGGTATGCCATCTGGCCCAGCAGCCTTGTTTCCTTTGAGTTTATTTTTAACAACAGTATATTCATCCATACTGAAAGGGCTGTCATTGATATTAATGTTAGAAAAAACTGATGGTATTTCTTCGAATTCCTCTGTATCTATGGGCTTCTTACCCCACAAAGATGAGAAGTGATTATACCAAATGTTTAATCTATCTTCTTTGCTGTTACCCTTGACTATTCCTATTTTAGTTGTCTTGCAGCCTGTGATCCTGTTTATAAATTTCCAATTTTGTCTGTGTCTGTAATGAGCATTTGCCTCTTCAATCCCGCTACATGGACACTGAAAAATTGCAGCAGTTAATGAAAGCATTTGTGTTATCTCACTTTAGCTACTGTCCACTTGTTTGGATGTTTTATGATAGAACTTTAAACCATAAAATAAATTTTGAATCTTGTTCATGAAACGACATTGTGCATTGCGTACAAAGATCACGGAAATGATTTTGGTTCTCTCCTGGAGCAGACCAATTCGGTGGCCATCCATGTAAAAAACCTATAGTTGCTTATGACGGAAATTTTTTAAAAACAAAGCCTGATCTAAATCCACCTTTCATGAAGGATATTTTTATGGAGCAAGATATTAGCTACAATCTAAGGTATGGAAATGACGAGCAACTCCAAAAGGTGCGAACCATGCCCTTTGGGATTGAGGCCATAACCTACCTTGGAAATAAACTGTGGCAGCTTTTACCGCAAGAAAGAAAACAATCAAACACTCTCCGGCTCTGGAAAACATATATTCTGAATGTTGGGTTTCTAACAATGTAAACGTTTCATAGGCCTTCTCGCGTGGGCAGGGGCGTTGCACTGCTTCTCTATAGGGTGGCGGGTGCGCTGTGCGGGATGTCCCCTTGACGATGCAGGCGCTGGACTGCAGTTGAGCTGGGGGATTGTTTCCCGAGCGGCGACTGCGGTTTAGTATATTCGTCTAGGGGTTCCTCGCGCGGCGTGTACGCCATCTCTATGGGGGATGCGCGTCGCTTTGGGCCTCTATGGGAAGGTCTGATTGTTTTTATTTTGTAAATATCCTTTGTACATTTTTAATCGATTTTTTCTAAGAAATTGTAAATTTTATAAAGTAGGCCTAAATTAGCTACAATTTAGCTATTTCTTCTTTTTGTAATGTAACCTACGTTAAATATACTAATGATGATGATGATGATGATGATGGTTTTGATGACATTTTAAACAAGTTGAAGCTGAAGTTTGCCACATGAACCATTCACGGAAATTTCCAGCTGCCCTTCGCCCACATGTTTACACAGTGGTAAAGACACGATTGAAGATTTTCTTGACTAGAAAGCTCTCCCAAACAGGTCATAGACCTCCACTGGCATTGTCTGCAGACAAGGCAACCTACAAACATCACCCTATGCAGTTTGTGTTGTGGACAGTCTATTGTAAAGCAAGGAATTGATGGTTTAGCACTTACTCAGAACACGAAGGCAACAAAAGTAATTTGCCAACAATCGATATTAAGTTACTCCAGCCAGATGGTGGGAACATGAAAGTGGCTACGACTGATTTCCCAGTATTAATGGAGACAGTGAACGAAATTCCAATAAGATCCCTTAGAACAGTTCCAGATATAGTTCTCAAAGAACAGTACCAGGAATTTTTAAGAGATTAGAGAAACTGACAGCCAAGCAAAAAGAGAGTGATCTCAGCGCTGCAGATCCACAATAACTCATAATTTTTTTTTTTTACCCAAACAACAACCTCTATGTTGGAATTGAACTGATTATGCAAGCCATTGCTCTGTCTTATGTGAAACAATCATGCGAGTCAATATTGGCATCAATGGTATCAACATATGAACACCATTTCAATAGAACGAGGAATATGGATGAAGAAGACATTAATGAGGAATTGTTATAAAACTGTTATTGGACCAAATCTCGCTCACTGTAACTGTGTTATTGAAGAGGCAATGAAAATGTACTGGAAACGAATTGATTGGTATTTTCTCCGAATATCTTTGTCAGACCATTTGAAAGATTTTGATGAAGGATCAAAAGTGCTTCATAGACTTTTTAATACAAGTAGCAAGCTGCCTTTCATGGAGTGATTTTTATTTCAATCCAAGTTCTCCTGCATAAGACCCGGACTACACTGATTTCGTTGTAGAGTATAGTGAAAAACATTAGCAAATTGACTTGACTTCATTAAACGTTTGCTCTGTTCAGTTTCGTTGGATAGAGTTATTGGAAATTAGTTATTACGTTATTAGAAATAGTTTTCTATAAATTAACCGTAGTGTGATGTAAACATACAACTCGACAAAAATGTTTGTAAAATCTTGAATCTTGTATCAGATCTTGAAGAGTATTTAACTATTGAACTTATGTTGTAGGTCTGAGATATAATAGCAATTATCTCTCAGACCTCGTGGGTAATTATAAATTCTACACTATTTTTACTGCTAGTTCTTGCAGAAAGATTTTCAGCTGTTCCAGAGAGTAAAATATTTTTTCCACCCCTGCGATTTGTTTTTTTTTCATTAAGCTTTTTTCCTGAAGCAGACCATATCTTCGTGATAAAACGCTTTACCGGATGACACAAAAAAAGTTCTTCTCTTTGACGGGTTATAAAAGATCAATTGAATGACCGATTCAAACATTGTTTTATTAAATATCAAGGGGAAAAATCTAAACTAAAGATCAAGGGAAAAAGTCATTGCAGTATACAGAAACAGAGTTAGAGTGATTAGCAGATTTGTGAATGTATCAATTATAAATTTTAAGACAACACAATGCTTATAGAAATATGGCACCATTGATATATAGGAAGCTTTATGTCATCAATTTTTTATTATTATGAAAATACGAGTTAATTTTTAGAAATTTAGAATTTTTCAAAGTTTACTTGAAAATTTTAAAGCCATGTATTCTTTTCATATCATTGTCAAGATTGTTCCACAATTGCCCTGCGTTATTAGTCATCATTTTTTCGCCTCATTGTCTCTTAGACTTTTCAAGTGTATATTTTGTGTTGTTTCATAATTATTTTTATCTGCATTTGTTGTAAAGGGATTTTTAAAGAATGCAGGGAAATTTCCTTTCTTTAAGTGTTTGTCTATGCATTATTTTAAAAATCTTCAATTTATACAGGTCTTCAAATTTCAGAAAATTTGATTCTTTGTTAATTTGGTTAGTTGAAGACCTACGATCTTTAATGATAATAATTTTAAGTATCCTTTTGAGTGTTGAACAGTTTTTTCTTTTGATTATCTTTTCAAATTCTGTATTAATTTACGTCAGTTTTGCAATTGAGCAAGATAATATTATTTGGGCATGTGCTGTGAAAAGTCGTATTCTAGCGTCTAGCAATCCAGTTTAATAGCAATAAGTTTAATAGCAATAAGTTGCCTTTTATAATTGATTTTGACCATATCTTGTATTTTTTCAGGTTCTGGAAAATATTCAAGACAGTGAATTATCTGCTAAACAGTTCCAGTCTGTCTTTGACATTGTATTTGAAGATTCAATAAAGACAGTATGTCCAATTTTTTACGATATTTTAACCAATTGTTCGCTAGTCTACTTTGAGACTAAACAAGTGAGTTATTGTTCAATTGCTTGTTGTCTACTTTGTGACTAGAAAAGTGAGTACTTAATCAAATGTTTGTTACCTACTTTGAGACTAAAAAAGTGAGTTATTGTTCAATTGCTTGTTGTCTACTTTGTGACTAGAAAAGTGAGTACTTAATGAAATGTTCGTTATTTACTTTTGACTTAAAACTGATGTTCGTAACCAATTGTTCGTTGTTCTACCTTGTGACTACCGGGTGTGCAAGAAAGCGGATTATCTTTGACGGGCCACCATAAATCATGTACCCCGCCGATTACGATGATTGTAGTTTAAATCCATTTCTGCTTCTGTGAGATCGAAACCTTTTCGAACATCGTTTATATATTGTAAGCACACGCGTAAATAGAATCGCACCAAATTATTTGAAACCTGTATAGTCGCTCTTACGTAGATATTTAAAATTTCATAGATAAAAATATCAGATTTATTATTAATCCTGTCAAAAATTTAGTAATAAATTGTTTGTAAGTAATTGCATTGTTGTACCTTTTAGCATTTCGTTGTTTTGTTTTTTACTAGAGACCAGCAGTGCATGTATTTCAAAACCCGACACTCAAAAGACTACAAAGAATTATTATGCACACTTATTTTCAGTATTTTGGGGACATGATGGCTTTTCTAAATGTGTTTTTGATAACTGTAAGTACATTGGTAGTAAAGCATTCATTCATTCAGCAGTTTAGAGTTGGTCAATAAGGTTCTCAATCCGCTACTTCTAATAAGATTGTTTGAAGATGATTTTCAGTGAAAGAAGATTACAGCTTCGACGATTACAAACTTGAAGACTCACACAAGTGAAAATTTTAGAATGGAAAACATTTGAGATTAAAGTGACCTTACAGGTGGCTCACATCAAAGGTGTGTGATAGTATACGTAGGAGGCAAGCCCGTGGAAGAAACTTCGGTGCTACAGCTAAAACGCTTCTCTTCAGGGCTCTACTAAGTCTGCAGAGTAAATATTTATTTTTTTGATTGTCCTGACTCAGCCATCTCCATGCAGTTCAGTTAAGGTTAATGTACACCTTCCTAGCCTTGTTTTCAAAAATTTTGCGGTCGGTTTTCTTATTAACCCTGAACATGCATATATTATGCTGTCCCTGTGAATCCAGAAAAAATACAATCACTTAGTTATTAAAAAGCCCAAATGATACAATTGAGATTAAATGAAAAATTGACCACCATTGCGTAAACAGCTTTGCGTACCTAATTTATTGACTTGCAGCCAAACCAAGCGTCCATCAAAGACTTAAGCTCATGAACAACAAAACTATTTCATGGAATTTTGATACGTCGTGTAATTTTGGAATATGGTAAAAAATCCTGACACTTTTGAAGTAAAATGCTTTATGACCCTGTGTGTGTGGTTTCAATGAAATTTATTTGCCCGTTAGGTACGCAAAGCTTTTTGAACACTAGCAGGTGTCCCCAGATCCTGTTTTGAGAAATATGGCTTGCAAAAAAATGATGATGAAATGACGGAAAAAATTATCAGTGTGTAAATAAGAACAACTAAAAATCAATCAAAACGTGCGCTTGTTTGAACACGTCCTCAATTATGTAAAGAAAAACATAATTGAAAGTAACCCCAATGTCTAGGCTTAAAATGGTTTTAAAGTATGCCCATAACATTTTGGGTCAAGTATGCCTGAGTTTATTTTTGTTAAGTCCTTTTACCGCAATTTTTTTAAGAGTTTTTTATTTATAAGTTCAAAACTTTGTATAAAACGTGTGAACTAATTAATTAAGCAAGAAAAACATGTATTCCAATGACTGAACTAACCAAAGTATGATAAAAACCAGAAATATATTTTTTTTCTTAAGGGTAACCTTGACGTGTAACCTTGACATGTAACCTTGACATGCATCATATTCCAAAAATCGTTTTGTAAAGCTCCTGCTAATTTGCGGAAGGTTGGACGAAACACCAGCAGGAATACTAAAATACAGAAATGATTATTAAAATTCACAGTGATCTTGTAAATAAAGGAACGTAATTAATATGCGAAATTACTAAAATGAAGGTTGTTAAAATTTGAAATGATTGCTAAAATGCAAAACGGCTATGTTTTTCTCCTATCTATATTTATTATGGTCATGCTGTAACGCAATAAATAGTTGCAACATTTATAACAGAGGCAATCAGAATTATCCAGTATTGACAACGTTACTGATATGATGAGTTTTTTACCCCTGATGTGGGAGGGTTTTATTTTGATTTGATAATCCGGTGTCATAGGGTTACAGTGTCGTGTGATCCGGTTTTTGAATGTTTCTACACAACAGGAAAGCTCCTTCCACGATATGGAGGAGGCTAACATTGCAAACCTTAATCACTGCCTTTTTACCATAGCATTAATAATGCTTATTTATCAACCTCAGAGAAAGGGCCTTGTGATTTTCCTGTCGACTTGGTCGTCAGCTTTAAAAAAAGCTTAACCATTGCCGAATTTCTGATTTTCTTTGTCACTTATAGCAATTTTGCGTTTACACAATTTGCTTTTACTCAATAGAACTTTATTGTTGCAGGTTCAATTAACAGAAAATAAAAGCGATCCGGATACCGGAGCATCTCTTGTTGTAAGTTGAAATCTTGGATTTTGACGTTGCTTAACTTATTATTTTAATTTTTTCTTGATAGGGATACTTTGGCTGTATTAGAATCCAATGAGTCGTGAAATCCATATTTTTCACAAAATCTGAACGTTTTTGTACGACACAAGAGTGATTTCACCAAAACAGCTGCCTTTGTTTAAACTAGAGTCTGCAATCCAAGATGATCAATACTTTATTTAATGTCTGCACAATAAATTTAGATTCTTCTTGCAAATACTTTTACTCTCGTTGATGGATAATTTAATCATTATCTTTTTTGCTCGGGTTAATTTTCATTTAAAAAAGAAACTATCCTTAAGCTTTTAATTTGTTAGCTTCATTAGCATTTAATTTAAGTAAATAAATTAGTAAGAAATTCTTGACATATTTTTTCTTTAAAATAGTTTTTACATGTTTGCATATTGTTACCATAAATGTTTTATATTACTATATTTGTATACATCTTTTGTGTTGTTGAATGTCATACGAAATTTGTTTGGGTAAACAGAAAGAACCCTTTCTTAAAGGGTATTACAACTTTTTTTACTAAGTTATATATATTCTTTTTTACAGAAATTTAACTTGTGCTTTATCGTATACTATTTGCTAGAGCAGGTGAGTTATTTTCACTACCGATTGTTCTAAATATTTATGTGATTGCAACGGACCACGATAAATGCCGGGTACGTGGGAACCAGGCATCAGCAGGCACATTTTGTGGAAAATTTAATATTCTTCTAAGTTACAATATTACAATTGACATTACAATCAAAATCATACATACTGTAATTTTTTCATCAAATATTAATCAGATACAGTAATCAAGTTATCAACAAAATGAAACATAATAAAAAAAACGAAAACAATGCAATATCGTTATCAGCATCAGCATTATCAATATCGTTATCAACCTGCCAAATCAGTTATAGAATATTATATCATTGACTAAAATACATTTTTCTTAAAGAGCAACCCTTGAAAATCAATTACTGGGTTAAAGGGTCACCGTCATATTTGAAAAACGCTCTTACATTTTTATCAGGCACATTTTAACAAAATCTGAGGTAACGTCCCATTTTTAATTTATGTAACTCATTTTGCAACCTCAAACTACTGTTCTCCCTTTAAGCAGACTACTGTTCTTCCTTGTTTTTATATTATTCTGGGCAGAATTCAGGGCATGATTGGATTGAAATCAATTTTACGAAAAATAATATGAAACTGAACAGGGTCAAGAAAATAGGAATATTTTTGGACTAAGCTTTCATTCAAAGTAATGTTGTTTTTTTATGACACTAATTTGGATCAAAACAC
The DNA here is from genome assembly GCA_036873815.1 of Phacellophora camtschatica. Taxonomy (NCBI): domain Eukaryota; kingdom Metazoa; phylum Cnidaria; class Scyphozoa; order Semaeostomeae; family Ulmaridae; genus Phacellophora; species Phacellophora camtschatica. The sequence continues at coordinate 7,697 of JAYJMH010018261.1, forward strand.
AATAATTCTGGTTTTTAATTTAAGGTCGTCGACGAAGGCAGGAATAGTTTTGGACTAAACTGTGTATGCATTATTATAAACACCTGTTGCATTAATTAGCAGCATTATTACTTGAATAAGTAAACAATTTGGCTATTCAAGTGTTTCCCAGTTCATCTTAATTCTGATATTATGATTTTAATAGATTTCTAAAATTTTACTTCAAAGAGAATAAAAATCTTAAAAATCAGAAGGTTTCTGATAGACAATTACAATAAAGATGGCGGCTTGGGTATTTTTGTGAAATGTATTGTTAGGACGCAAGGAAAGCGTGCGTGGGTGTAGGTTTCACATGCAAATGGAGGAGGAGCAGTATATAAGCATGATAACGAGGCTCTGAAAGCTAACACGTCGATAGTTGTTTTGTCGAGTAAGATTCCCATCCACCCTCCCCAAGATAGTTCACAATAAATATATAAAGAATTCAAAAACATTATCCTCGCGAGACCAGCTTGGCCTATTGCTGTCTGCACGGTGTGCTTACGTCTGCTCACAAACAACTAGACTGACCGATACTATACTGTCTTCAGAGACTTTTAAGATAGAACTGTAAAAAGTAGACAAATAAATATAGTTATTTGCGTTTGAATGAAATGAATTAGAAAATAACCATTGTTATTGCATTCTATAATGGAATCAGCGGTTGAACCCGTCAAAATTCAATAAACGAATGTAATGTATCTTTGTAAATACACGCCTGCCTCCATCTTGATTGTAATTGTCTATAGTGTTCATTAGGCCTATAACTTACCGGATCACTCTCGACTCTGCAGATGTTCTCTGGAAATTTCTTGAATTTCAAGACCAACACCACTAGTTGCTGTCAAAATCATGTTTCTGAAAATAATGACAATTTAAAAATCATTTATTCAATCAATCAAGTTTACACATTTCATTCATATTAAATTCACAAAAGTAGCTGGAATAGGAATTAACTTGAAAAATAGACATTTGAATAACAATAATAATTAAACATAAGAGAAATATAAATATAATAGATGAATGATAATTAAATATCAGAAATAATATTTACTAATTTAATATTTGTTTGTGCAATACTTGATATGATAAAAAGCTGAAGTTTAAGATAAAAGTCTTGCATAACCGACAGAAGATTGATTCTAAATCATGATTGTGACGATTGTAATGATTGTAATCATGATTGTAATGATTATATATCATGATTGCAATGATAATAATAATACATTTATTTAATGTTAGTGGAAGCAATAGTATAAAATACTAGTATAGACTAACATATATAGGTTAACTGCACTAGACCTGTGGGTGACTTTCACAGAAAGAGCAGACACACCTATTTGATTGAGACCATGTTTTAAAAAGAGCTTTAAAATTGTTTAAACTGTAGGCAGTTTTTAAAGTTTGTTCCATATTTTTGGTCCTAAATATCTGACAGAGTTTAATCCTTAATTGATTGCAATCATGTTTTCTGAAAATAAACCGAGCGTATTGCAATAAGTTGCTTGAAACTGATACAATGACGGCTCGTGAATTATCACCACAACAAAAACATAAAAATATTATGCAATAGTAGCAATAGAAAATTGCTCCAACCAGAAAGAGACTGCAAGGAAATGGCTGCATACAACAAAGCTTGATGATCTTTGTGATCCAGATTTTCACAAGGTCAGAATGACCTTAGATAGAATGACCTTATTGGACCTTATGAGTAAGCAGCTTACTGCTGCTATAATTAACAAGAGAGGAATATGTCAAACAAAAGACACAGTTCTGAATATGAAAATGTGATTTATCACTGTCAGGAATAAAGTTCACACCTTAAACAACGCACAGCCAAGCTTATCACAATGACAGAATTGCTTTCTCCGTTTATTTTGATTTGGCTGAGTGCACTCAAAGGTGTAAACTGCATTCATCCAAATCGCAAATCGTATTGTAATTTTTGAAACAGCAATGTGTCATCAGTTAAGAGAGAAATCAAGGCAGAAACAACAATTTGTAAAGATGCACTGCAACAGAAAAGGATTTTCAAAATGATGATGCCCGTATGTAAAAAAAATGCCCGTGTGTAAATCAAACTGAACAAAAACATCAGTTATGTGTTATGTCTTAATGTCCTCAATAGGAATAAAATTTGAATATTTGATATCACCAAATGAATAGGTGATGTCAAATATGAAATAAACTCAAGAGAAAAGCAAAACAAATACTTTTCATATCTTCCAATGCCATGAAATGCCAACTTGATTAAAAACTCACAAATATTTTACTAGAAACAATAAATACGATAATATATTTATTATCTGTTTACAAAAACAAGTATTTTTTAGTGTATTAGGTTTGTAGATTATTTATGTATATAAAACAAGTGGAATCTATTCAAATTGCAATTAAAAATTCCTAAAAATATTTTTTTTAGTGTTTAATACAAGCACATCCTATCTAATTTTCATTTCATTTTGCAGGGGGTAGCACACATAGAATAACTTAGTCAAAAGATAAACGTTGAAATGTCTGAAATAAATATGAAGTTCTGTATGCGTTTACCCTCTGAGAATATGACGTTTTACGTTGTTCATCAATGGTCCATATTGCCCTTCCAGGGGGGGGGGAGGATTCAGATTAATGAGATTTTAACAGAATTTGGATATATAGCAGTTAAGAAAAGAAGAACAATATTTCTAAGTTTACAGACACTTGTGGATTCTATTCAAATTGCAATAAAAATTCCTTAATATATTGTTCAACAGTTACGTGAGCTTAGTCATAATATTGATGAATTTAGTTATAAGGTAAGATTATAAGCAAGGAAAAGTTTAGATATAAACCAGTAAAAACGCCTACGATTTCCTTAACAAACAGTTAAAGCATTTTGAAGACTGCAGCTGCAGGCATTATCCAAATTGCAATAAAATATTTATGGAAACCTTCCCAAAATCCTGCTTTAAAATTAAAGAAAAAATTAAACGGAAAATTGCAACTTGCGGCATTCTTTTGAACATAAAAATCATTAAGTAAAATACTTTCATTTCTTTTAATTTTGTTTTTAGCCCAAGAATAAAATGTAATAATTTCTTTAACGTTGTCTTTTAATTTAATTTAATTTAAAAACATGCATTCACACTTACATTCAATGGGTTTTCTTCATGATCATAAATTTAAATATAAATTTTAGTTAAAAACATAAATTTTAAGCATGTCCTTATTAAATGTAGACTTGTTTTCACATCCACCATTGACCAAACAAAAACTGCAAAAAAATATACAAGGTTGCCCAAAAAAATTTATCTACTTTTGATAAGAAGCTACGGAGGGCATTAGTTGTTATAATTTTGTGTTTGCTTATGCGAGAGGCTTGTGGATTGTGGAGGCTTGTAATGTAGAGGCTTAAATGTAGAGGCTTGTTTGCACTAGGGAGGCTAAGGGGGGCTCAGCCCTCTTGTTAATGCCTAAAAACGACTGAATTTTACTTTTTGGTATTGTTTTGGGTTATTTTTATATTGGAGCCCCCCTTGTTATTTTAGTGGCACTACATTACTTCTGTTTCTATTCTTTTTTTAACTGGAAAATTGTATAATACCATATCGTTATATTGTTTTGCCAAGATAAAAAAAATTGTCTCGCTATTCTTGCTCGAATTTTCACCCCCAGTGTGGTTGATTCTCGGAGAGGGGAGTGACACCTCCCCATACTCCCAGCAGTGACGCCACTGTCAACAACTCTAAAATTCAGTTTGCGGATTTTGGATTATAGATTTTGGCCTGATAACATTCTCAAAAATGACGAGAAAATAACTACGACCTATTTTTGGAACGTCTATTTACGGACTTTTCTCGGTCAGTCCAAAAACGCCCAGAAAGTTCATACTTGAATCGAGTGTGGGGCATTTAGGGGGCAGCAGGGTAAAAAAGCAAAACTGGACTTCTTGCAGATGCAGATTAGATTATTCAACAAAAATAACTCCCAACTCTTGAGTTGCGCATTGTTCTTTTGTATCCCTTTGTGTAATAAAAATTCCGCGAAACAATTCGCCTACTGTTCTGCTGCACATGTGTTCATTGAAAATTAAATTACCGCAAAATTCTTGTAGACGCAAAACAATTTTCCACAAAATTTTCGTCAGTGAAAAGATGGCAGAGAAAGGCCGCCAGATGAAAACACAACATAAATAAAGTAAAAAAACAAGATTTAACGAATATAAGATATATAAATGATTGATGATGTGGAAACGAAGAGTCAAGTGAAAACTTACCTCAATTTCCTGACTTTTATAATCATTATAGCAGTTATGATATAACGCCAAAGGTTCGTACTAATTTTAGCCTTTTCTCACTTTCTCGGAGAAGATCGAAGAATGTTTGTCCCTTCTGATAACTTTGTACGCATGGAAGCGGATTGAAACGAATTGCAAATTGGGTCTTTTTGCATTGACCTCGACAGGTTATTGAACCGCACTCATGTATGGCGACGAATATCTTCTTGTTGTGTTTTCATCCAGAAACAATCGTGAATCAATGCATATTTGATTATCTGATTGACAAAAGCTTGAACCCAGGCTTTTTTGTTTGTCATCCAAATCTAAAGCGGTTGCCACGGTTTGCAAACAGAACAGAAATGCAATGTGATGATGTTGATGAGTAATGTTGATTGTGGGAGCTCGTGAGAAACGCATCAGTGTAATCGTTGCAAATTGTGGGCCTGTTGTTCTGAACGATAGAAAACCGTCAATTGTTCTGAACAATAGAAAACCGTCTATTGTTCTGAACAATAGAAAACAAAGGTTAAAATTCGTTAATTCCTGATGAGTTTATTGTTTGGAAAGTTTTATTATCGAAAGAGGAGCTAATTCTATTGGTATTGCACCTCGGTCATATCATAGTCATATTCATATGTAATATTCAATAAACATTTCGGAAGTTTCTTAGCAATTTTTGATTCACTAGTAAAAGTTAAATTCTTGTAGGTTTCACCAGTGAGTTTCTTATAAAAAGTTTCTAATAAAAGAAGCGTGTACCGAAAAGACCCCCAGAGATTTCGAAAATTTCTGATTCGGCCTACCTAACTACATATTTTAGAACATACACTCGACTTTATAAAACAGACAGCGTAGCGAAGTACAGTATACCATCTTAATCGGGGAGAGTTGCTCTTCTCCATTATGTGTTTTATCCGCATTGAATGCTTGAAGAACGAAGTTGGAATTTTGTAGATCGACGTTGTAGTCTCCGTCTTTAAAAAATTTCATTCGCTTTAAAAATCTTAACTCCCCAATGACAGGCTAACGATCGATATCTTATTGGAAAAGATTTTGGGAACAAAAAACGATTTATAGTGCAAAAACGTAACTGTGCACGGTTTTTTGTCGTACTTCACTTGTGGTAAGTCACACTCTGGTGAGATTACAAGTCCGAAAGGCCTTAATAAAAATATTAAATGGCAATTGGAGTGAGTAAATAGCTTGAATATAGTCGGCAAATTGAATTACAAAGAGCTTGAATTGAAAATAACTAAATAAAACATGGCGTTTTGATCATCGCTTAAATTATTAAAAACAAAGTGGTTAAACTTCATCCAGTTCTGATTAATTCCTGGTAGTTTCTACGTTTGAAAACTTGAAAACACAGACATATGACAAGATAAAACTGTTTTGTTTTTTCCAAAAATTAGTTTTCAAACAGTCAAATTCTTCAAATTATGTATATATTGAGACGATTTCAAAATAAAGTATGATATCATCCTTGCTGATTTCGTCATATATTATATATTCTTTAGTCATAAATTGATATTTGTAAGAAATTCATAAATCATTCAGAAAAAAAATCTAAATCGAGTTGACACGTTTTTCATTCATCTTCGTTGTCTGCAACTTTTACACCCCCCCCCCCAACTTTGGGTCCTATTTGGTAAAACATAAAACAAGGTATTTTGACATTGATAATGATGTTGATGGGATGGGGGTAGGATGTAGCTTGACTACATCAGGCCCTTAGTTTCGCTATTGCGGAGGAGATGCGGAGAAAAAAGCCCCCACGCTCAATATCATTAGCCAAATTACGACTGTGCAGTAAGTCTAGATAGGATGGTGATTTTGATTTCGATTAATTTTGAAAAGCTACGAATGATGATCGTACAGAAGCAAGATATCCAGAGCGATATGCAAGACAAGTTGACCGTTTTGGTCAGAATATTTATGATCGTTGATTATTACTTACTGGTACACTCATAATGTTTATATATCTTAAATTTAAAGAAAACCTTTAACAAGCGTATTTTATTTATCATTATTCAAGGTTTTGTTGGTATAAGGACCGAGATATGGGGGGGGTTCAGTGGGCCTTGTCCCCTCCAAATTTTCCTGGTCGGTTAATATATATAGCATAAATATTCCCCATGGGGCACCGAATATAGGAATCTTTATCCATGGGTCCCCAAGCAAAAAATCAAGCAAAAAATCGTGTCTCAGTCCTTGATAAGAACCCTTTAACTATACTCGAGTTTTATAGCTAAGGCGAAGGAGGAATATAATGTTTGCATAATTTAGAATGAATTATAATAATTTAGTGGAACGAGCATATGATTAGAGTACAGACACATTTATAACGTGTTCTCTCTGAACATTATAGTATGTGGTGTGGGCTTTTGGGTATTATTTTATCAAACCCTTTAGGGGAAACATAAAACATGGGTTGTAGGAAACTAAGATTCAGTTATTAGTTTAGTTATCTAATGAATGAACCTTTTCTAATCAGGTTTTCATTTTTCAATGGGGGGGGGGGGAGGGGTCTGATGTTGATAATAAACGTTCATAACGACTGGTGTAATTCGTTATCAATCTAAAATAATTTTGTTCTCTGTGTAGAGAATAAACGGATATAAAAGTGGCGTGATGCCGCATCTATAAATAGGTAGCCAATCAAATTGAAAAGCTCCTTTGTTATTTGAATAGCATTTTAAGCTATTTTTGGATTAGCTGGATTTATGTCCGTTCATTCTGGTTTGGTACCCAGGGTACAGTGGTGAAATTGAAAATAGAACAAACACGAAATTGACACTCATTTATCTTTTCTAAATCGTAAAATATGAAAGCTAGTTGTTTGCAAAATGAAATTTAAATGGGATTTGTCTGTATAATTATGATAAATCTGGGTGTAAAATGGTTGACGACAACTGTTGCTCAAAAACATCTCAAAATTCTACTCGTGTAAAAATCCTTCATTCAATCAAATTTTGATAAATAATGTCTTTCTTCTGAAATTTTAAACATGTATCCCGAGACGCACAAAATCACACATTCTACCAAAAATGACAAACAGCATTACTGTAGTTTCGACGCTATTTTATGCCTTGATCTTTTCGCATCAATAGCTAAACAACGTAAAACGCCATACTTACATTGTTCTGTGATACTGTTCATACAGACAATGTTCTAAAATAAAAAGTCAGATTTCTAATGCCCGTGCTTCAAAAAACGATTGACGTTATTTAATCACCATAGCTGCCATTCGCAGTTCCTGATGTGCTAGTTGCTCTTAGCCCAATGCCGTGAAAGTCGTTCAGTTCTTTTTGTCCACTGCCAAATCTGTCAAAAACGATTTACATAAATTTCAAAAAGTACGCTAAAAATTACGACAAATGGAAAAAAAAAAGAAAAAAGAAAAATAGAGACTCTGGTTCGAAGCGATGCGCTACTGTTCTTAATTGCCCAATCAGCATCTATATCCCAATTTTGGGATATAGCTCCTGATTGGTTAACGTGAGTTCTATTTTTCATTTTTTCTTTGACCGCGACTGCTGACCGAGACTCTGGCAACCCATAAGGGTAATTGAGATAAGTGAGATGATGTATGCACAAACTTACCTTTTGCCTTTCTTGCAAGAACAAATAAGAGAAATACACACAACGATCAAGAGAAATCCAGATGTGCCCCCAAGGGCATAAACCAATGGCTGGTACACTGCAAAATTAAATGAAATGTATATGATACACATGTTGAACATTTTACACTTGAAATAATTTTGTAATCACCTTAAATGGGCCTTTAATCAGATAAAAAGTTTAATGCAAAATATGTTTAATAATCATTTTTTGATGTATATTAAGGAGAATAAGAATACGAATAATATTAATATAATAATAATGATATAATATCATTATAATACGGAAAAAAGTATTAAATAGACTTACATGGATTATACTCTTTTTCGCATTTTTTCCCGTAGAAGTTACCAGTGCAGCTAAAAAAGTTGGATTTGATAAATTTAATCCATCTTTTTCATACAAAATCAAGCTTGGAAAAAATATAAGTTTTCACTCGAAAGAATATTCAAATTGAGTTTTTTTAACGGAACGTTTAGAATATTTTTTGGTTTATCTAAAAAGTAAATGATTATTTTGTAAGGATGAAAAAAAAATTCTCAACAAAATATTCTTCCATCTTTGAGATTTCCCAGCTTAAATATTCCGAGAAATACCCATAAATTTTGATAACTGTCAATAAATTATTTTCCTGTCCCAGACAGTCATACCCCCGAAAAAGATCGCATACGGGCATTTTTCCACATAGTAATACTCTTGGGATTGAGGTTGTTTTGACTTGTGAAGCCTTCTTCCAGCGCTAGACTTATTACACAAGGGAATCTGATAGACTTTACATGGTTTTGCTCCTCCGCATAAACTGATATACACCCTGAGCGCACTGGGCAAGAACGACCAAAGTTAAGGTGGGACGAGCGAAGGGTGGGCTTGATGTAATGAGGCTAGGTAGCTTATTGGCCAGTACTTATTACGCGAGTCTCCAATTCGCTGCGTTTTTTGAAGATTTGACGTCACTCCGGACAATAGGAACTCATAATCATGTGATTGAAACCAGGTTTTTGAGCGGGAATTCAACCGTGATTCTCCTCTAGAAAATACGAATTCGCGGCAGAAAGTTTGAGTTCACGTTTCGAGTTTGTTTTATTACTAGTCTTTATTGAACAAAATGGCTCCAAATCTGTAAAAGAACGCAAGGAAACACCGCTGACCAATGTCAGCCAAGTGCGCGTAACATTATTAGTAACAGCATTATACGAATACTTTTGCTTCATTATTGAAAAAAAAAATTATTTCTGCGGGGGAAGATGTTCCTAACTGCGCGGAGGATGATGTTTTCAATTTTACGTCTGCGGAGGAGTATATGTGGAGAAAAAGTGCAACTTCTGCCAAGGAGGGGGCGAAAAGCAAAGAGAAGAAACCTGCTTTTTATTTTTATTTTTAAAAGTTCTTCTTATTTTTAAATTTATTTCTTTTCTTTTAAAAGAAGTGTCCATAGTATAGTATAGCCAGGAAAGCCATTAAATTTATGAATACAATACCTAATTTTAGTCTGCCGTGTTTCTTCCTCGATTGCTTTAACAAAAAAATGTTTTCTCTTGGCATAAAATATTCATACGAAAAAATATAACAGTACTTACATGCAAATTTTGTCTTTTGTTCCAGAAAAACAAGTACCATCATTTTCACAATGTTTTTGAGAACCAGCACATTTTTGATAGGTTCCTATGATGAAAAGTAAAACAAAAATTGGTAGAAATGTGAAAAATTAGGTGGACAACGTCTCTGGTAAGGCGAATATCTTGGCTCATGTAAAGTGCCTAGAGACAGCTTGTTACACGTTAAAATTTTTCTCTAATATGGCCCAGTGTAATTGTAATGTATAGCTTTAATAGCTTAAATCCAATGATAAAGCCAACATAAATTTTGAGAAACATCACAGAGATATCACAACCGTTAAATATTTTAATCTAAGAACAACATCACTAAGTGGATACATACCTGCGGGGATGCCAGGAGAAGGAGTTGCCGATGCCGATGCCGATGCCGATGCCGATGCCGATGCCGATGCCGAACTTTTGGATGCAGTTGATAGAGTTGGACTTGGGGAAGGAGTTGCAGATTGATTTGTGGAAGGATTAACAGATGATGAAATTGAGGTAGGAGTTACATATTGACTCGTGGAAGGAATTACAGGTGTCGAATTTGAGTTAAGAGCTACAGATACATTCATGGAATGAGTTACAGATGATGAACTTGAGGTAGGAGTTACACCCGAGGAAGGAGTTGCAAATGTCGATGGCGAACTTTTGGATGCAGTTGATAGAGTTAGATTCAGGGCAGGATTTGGAGATAGATTTGAGGAAGAATTAATAGATGGTGAAATTGAGGTAGGAGTTAGATATTGACTCGTGGAAGGAGTTACAGATGATGAATTTGAGTTAACAGATACAGATGACTTTGAGGAAGGAATCACAGATGGACTTGAGGAAGAAGTTACAGATGTACTTGAGGTAAGATTTACAGTTAGAATAAAGGAAGAAGTTTGATTGCCAATTGCTGTTGATTAAATTAAAATATTAGTTAGTGATCATTTTGAGAATACTGCTCGTTTGTTTTAACGTATCACTAAAAGTTTGTAAAACTTCTTATTGATACAATTCCCAATAATTATTAATATATCAGCGAGAAAAATTGCACTATAGATGCTTCTCTTTCATTATATTATACTGAAGCTGTTTCTCACAAACTGATAATGTTGTTCTGCTAGCATGTATATTTATGAAAAAATTATATTAAAAAAAACTCCTCTGAATATCAGCATGCTGCATTGTGACACTTTGTGATTTAGCTTAAATATTCGGTTTTGAAAATCCAAGAAAAGATAGTTATAGTTTTAGAATTTAAGTCTTTGACAAAAATGTCATTAAAAATGACCAGGAACCGGGAGTAGATTTAGAGGCTATGGTGCAAATTTTATGACGTCCGTTACTTCAATAAAAATATAAAAACGTCAACCCAATGAAAATCAGAGACCGTTGCATTGCATCTATAAAAATTGCGTATAAATATCTTACGAAGCCGTTTACAGGCCGAGGCCCTGTGGGGGTAGATTCCGGTCAAATCCTTGTTTATCCCAGGACACCACGGGAGTATACCCAAGCATATGGGTACGGGTATATGCCACTGGTAAGGATGGCTTTCAAAGCAGTAAGTAAACACAGGTACGATTTTTAGCAATCATTAAAATCTTCACACATTGGATTATTGTATGAATTAATTGTAAGAGCCTTTCATAATGGGGGTGACTGGGTGATCGTGTGTCTTTGCCGACGCTATGATTGGCTCAAATCATTGCAAACTGTTTTGTTGATCTTAGAATTGCAAAAAAAAGTATTCCGCTAAAATACAATTCCGCTAAATTTCAAAATTCCAGGGGGGCAATACCATCTAAATCTGGTAGGGGGGGGGGGGGTGCTCGAGGAAATCTTGAACTGACCCAAAAATATAATGGAACGAAAACAAAAACCCAAAAACATAACAGTATGGCGTATGTTATGATGCAATTTTATTATATTTTTTAAGTACTAAAGTAAAGTAGAATTATATTTTTCGAAGAAAAATTTTCACACCCAAAAATATATTATCGAATCGAAATCACAGACCAAAAAATGTGGGGGCACACCCCATACCCAAGCAAGGTGGTATTGCCCATTTGGGTTCAAAATAAAGTGATAAAAACAAAATGTACAATTGACATTTGTCTTATACCTAGAGATGGTGTGTCATTATCTCGATTATGATCTATTACCAACTTGGAGCAATTATAATTTTGGAACAATTTTTATGAATATCATCAAATTTTAGGCCAATTTTTATAAAATTACAGTTTCTGCGGGATGTTTATGAAAAATATTCAATCATGCAGGCAATTTACAGGAAATCAGTAAATCTCGGTGTTGTAGTGGACTCGTGTTTATATAAGTTGATCCCTCCCCGATCTTGAGTACCAACATGGAACACCATTACCCTGGGTTCCAGATTTCTTCTATCAAAGATATGTTATTTCAAAAATCCAGCAGACGTTGGTCTTAATTTTTCCACATACCATAAATCCTTGAATGAGCGCCCCTTCGAGTTAGCACCCCCCTCAAAGCCGAACAAATTTAGTAATGACCACCCCCTCGAAAAAAGCGCGCACCCAAACAGATTGATGAGCGTTAAGGGCAGGGCGCTCATTTAAGGATTTACAGTATTGGTGGCCTTAAGACGAAATTTACAAAAAAAGACCTAATAGGCCTTGCATTTATAAAAAAATTAGTTTTAAAATTAGATGATATAAATGTAATGTAAATATTTTTACTCTGCTGCTTAAACCTGACAACTTCCTAAATCCCGATTGCGCAAATCAGTAAATAAATCTTCCTGAAAATTGTTTCGGCACGTTTCACCCATAACCAATTCAAAATGAAGCAAAAATTGCACATGTGGATGAAGTTTACATAACCTTTAAAATATTGAAGAATACAGTTAAACAAAAATTTATATAATGAAGGCGATATGTTTATGAAATCCCATACCGTAAATTGTATGCATCGTGAAGCAAAGACTTAACAAAACCTTCAGCCTGAGGATAGAATAAGAAAAATGGTACAAATGACGTTGGCAATTTTCAATCTTAGCAATTGATTCCCAAATATAGCATGCTTGTGCAATGGGACCTCCATAAACCTGTGGGGCCATTGTTACTGTCCGTTATAAAGAGGTATCCGTTGTCTGGAGACGATATATACGACCCAATGAAATTTTGGGACAAAATAATTTGTCCCTTGTTGGGAGGTGTCTGTTAATGAAGATTTCACTGTAAACAATTCTTTTTATAAGAAACCTAACTAAGGCTCTATTAGTAAAAGTTTCTTAATTTTTGACCAAATTTCACTAGTATGAGTTTCTTAAAAGTTTCTTAAAAGTTTCTTAAAAGTTTCT
>JAYJMH010018272.1:0-20516 GCA_036873815.1 Phacellophora camtschatica
AATTTAAAATTTTATTTCTGCAACCGCCCCCCCCCCCCCTTGCCGGCGCCATTGTCGCTATCTCGAACTTGAAATTGAAATCTGTTTGAGATAGCCATGTGTACATTGTTAAAAATTAACTAGAATCTCCCAAATCTAGCTAACCCATGTATGATTTTTTCCCCGTGTGACACAATTTATCTGGGTTTAACTCAGCTGTAGACTTGCTCCCAGTCTGTCTCTTCAGTTAGTAAAACGAGTATATTACAAAAACCTTATGCGGAGGAGTATTCTGGAAAAATTGGGTCGCAAATTTTCCTCCGCAGAAGACTTGCACGTTTTTGACGTTTTACTGATATTTACTGGTAAAAGAGATAGACTTGGAGCAAGTCTAACCTGGTCAGACAGGGTTATGTAGAATGTAATGGGGAAGTATTGCTGGATATGACAGGGATTCGAAATAGTGGATATGACAGGTAATTGATTAATGTTGGATATGACAGTAATGTGAACTGTACCTTTTAATAAGGTACTTTTGGAAATCAACGGTTCATTATGTGGTTAATCTTGATATTCTCAGATGAATTAATGACAGATTTTAATTGATACCATGAAAATCAAGTTTGCCCAAGAACCAAAGATGAAAGTAAACGCATACATATTGTTGAAAAAGGAACACGGAACGGACGTTCACAATGGGTGCAAATGGTCAGATAAACTTTTATAACAATGTATAATTATTAAATTTGTAATCTTATCAGTCTAGCTTTAAGTTTACCTTCAAAAGAATTGCAAAATGCGTAGGCTACTGTTCCGTAGCTGAAACTGCAAATGTTACATTGTTGCTTTAGAAGAAAAGTCTCTCCTAAATCGGAAAATCTTAATTTTCTGTGTTCCCTTATCCCTTATATGGTGATCTATGTTCCCCAGAAGCCTTCTAGTTAATATCTTGTTCCCTTGCTCTTTTCTAATTCTTTGCATGTTCCCCTTTTCGCTGGTACCCCTTAGCATAGTCCATCGTCCTATTACTTCCTGGCCCTTTCTTGTGAAACAGTTGCGCTTTCGTTGGAGGCTTTTTACGCGCCTACCGAGCGGCCTCGCAGCGAAGGCGCAACTGTTTCAAAAGATAGGACACCTTGTACGAATCGTGTTTTGACAACATTAATCATATTTTAAAACCCATTGTCTACCCAAGAAAATAACCAAACATACAAATCGGCAAGAATCAAGGGCGGGAGGGAGGAGAAATTGTCTCTTTCTGGTCGTAAAGACTTGTTTTCTAATTTCCATAAAAACTTATAAACATTGACGATATGCAGGCTTGCCACAGTGAGCGTGGCAGTACATCGCTACTTTGTGGCCTTACAAATGACATGAAACAATTACCTACAACATTAAGGAATCAAACTAAAGATGGAAGGCAAGTGCGTGACTATTTAATAAAACATTTGGAATCGTGCATGAACTGTAATGTGACTTTAGTTGCATCTCTGCTTCATTACCGAATGGAATAATACTGAGATATTCTTTGTGTGGTGATATTCTATTAAACTGCTCCATCTTGCACATATCTATTTTCAATTTCACGTCATAGTTTTTTGCCTCTACTATGAATTTTGCTCAGCTTATAAAATATATTTTGGATAAATAAAGGGGGATATACATACCAATATTACATTTACATCTATTTACATTTCTATTTACATCTATTTTTGTTTATCATAACCAATATTAACGTTTAGTTTATAGCTATCATTTGCTCTTAAATTACACATTTTGAAATGTTTAACTAAAAAAAAGAAATTTGCCACTGCTGTTTGTAATGTATCTAGATATGGAATGTATCACTATCTTATGAGCTTAAATGTAATGGTTGAAGCTGTGTTAAACGTGTGTGTTGAGTCTATTAACAAGCAACAAGCAGGTATGTAGAAGCATCAAATTCGAGAATTATGCTAGCTGATTCTTTGTAAGCCATGCTCTAAAACAAAGAGCAGCAAAAGTGGATTTTCTGAGCAGAAGGTTGATTGATCGTTGGACAAACCATGTTATTTAGCAGGTGCAAATGTTAATGAACTACTTTTAGCAACCATAAATCAGCTGTTATTTAAATTATTTAGATTGTTCGTAATCGTTTTGATCTTTAGTGATGTTTTCAAACGCCTGATAGAGAGACTTTTTTAATTACTTTTGATGTACGTTGAGTATCAATCCAGTTGTTTTGATGTATTTTATGAAGACATAAAAATAGGTTGGATTGTCATTCGAAATTTTTGAGGTGCAGTTAACGGAAAAGCGTTAGGCATGCACGTTGAAAGCGTTTAGGTCTGTAGAAATACTTGTTTTCATTGCTGTAGATGGCGAGATATTGAATGACATGACGATGCTTTGTTTAGGCTATTCAGCTAGTACTATCTGTTGTGTAAAAGCCGCAGAGTGAACAGTAACAATGAATTAGATTTGTGACTTGTGTAAAGACACATTCATTTATGAAAATATCTGCATTCTTAAACGTACTCCGTTTAGCGTTTGGCAAGTTAGACGTCTTCTTCTCATAGAAGTTAAAATGAGTCTATTTGGGAACTTTATTAATTCTAAACTTAAAGACGCTTCCAACGAGGGTGATGAAAATTACTTGCAAAAGATTTTCAATTTTCTAGAAACAAGAAGTGGCAGTACATGTAAGTTTCCCAGCAGTGGAAAAAGTCAAGATGTAACAGTTACTTCTCCTCAATTACGCAGATATGAACACCACTTGGGAACAAGTGAGTCGAGAGGGAGAACGCTGGAAGGAGAAGTTGGCACTGCTGAACGGAAAGTTAGCACTTCTGTAAAGCCAAAAAGATTTGATTTATCTCCAAAGAATCAAAACATCGTTGAATATTGTCAGTCTTTAATCAACGTGAACTTTTACGGACAACTTGAGTCTGATGAATCAAATGACCTAATACCGCCAACTATTGTTCAGGACGATGCTATTAGTTTGCAAGAGGCATTATTAGGCATTGACGAGCTGCTGCGAAGCGTTGGAGAAGAATTTTCTGGACACGAAGAAGAGTTTTGTTTCTATTTACAAGCATGTAGCGAGGCAAGAGATCCCAGCAAAGGAAAGGACAGGTGGTTTCGAAGGAAATTTTGTCTAGACGGAAAACGCTTTGCTGAAGTGTATAAAAGTAGACAATGTAAGTTTTTGTTTATCAATGATGACTGCAGTTGTTCTTGATTTCAGTTATTTAAGAAAAATGGGCGATTGGGTTTTATGGTAACTGGTAAGTTTATATGGAGAATGCTGGCAAGCAAGAAAAATGGCACGTGGGCGCGAGGGCGCATGTCTACAGAAAGCACGATGACACGTAAGAAAAAGGTAGGCAGAAGGGCATGAGGGCATTTCGTACCTACTGAGGGCACGAGGGCACGTAATTTAGCATACTTGATACAAAAAGATGACACACAGTCTGTCTTCTTGGAATTTATTCTGGGTTCGTATCCTTTAAACTACGTTGATGCCATGAAACGAATAGATACTATACCTAGTTAGCATTACCTATTATTCGTATATTTTTCGTTGAATTATTCGTGTGGGTAAGGTCACCGTGGAATAATCAATACTGTCCAAATGTTACTTTTACACATTTTTGTTTTTGCCATAACAACAAATTTTCGAAAATACACCGAAAAGACTTTCTCTTTTGAGGTAATCCTAAATATCATTGGGCATAACTAATGTTATTCTTTTGGTTCTACTGGCGGAGGTATCAAACTCTTTTATTAGGTGCAATCGGGAATAGAAATATTAAAGCTAATGCTCATCCACAATCACTTTCCAAACGTGCATTTCTGTTTTAGACACACGGTAGATCAAAACTTGACTTTCCTTGACTGATAAACATTTTAGAATATATAATTTATATGACTCCAGGATTTTCTCCTTTCTATTTACAATAATCGTTTTCATCATGTGCTGTGGTCTTTTATTAATTGAAACATCTGTTGGTTCTCTTTGAATAATTTAATTATTAATTGTCATTTGAATCTTGCTTCTTATCCTTGTATTATTTAAACACCTTGTCTGTAATGTCCTTTTTGAAATACTGAACCACATTCTATAGACTATGATTGAACCGTTGCAGACTGTGTTGATGTTAATATACTAATGAAGTTTTACACCAGTCTAGTTTTGGTTGGACTAGTAAAATCCTCGCGCTTCTCCCCTCTTTCCCTCCATTTCCTCCCCCCCCCCTCCCTAAATGTGAGACTGGTGCAAGTCAAAATTTCTGTGTTCTGACCAATCAGACAAGTATTGGTGACTTTTGTAAAAGAGCAACCTTTTGTGCATCCACAAAATACGTACGCACCACAGTGAAACTTTTTGAACCCTTCCCCCTCATATTAGACTTTATTCGAATCTATTTCTTTAAATCAGTAATGAAAAATATGTTCTTGCATAGGAAATATGTTCTGCGACTTTTTGTCTTTAAATTTAATAAAATGTTACACAGATAAGTAAGATCCTTCCACGAATGTACTATTTTTCGTGTTTGATAAGGAAACTGGTTGGATAATTAATTTATTGAAGCGAACAAAACGGAAGATGATTGGTTTATTTATAACTCATTTTTATCTATGTCAAAC
This sequence comes from Phacellophora camtschatica, assembly GCA_036873815.1. Classification (NCBI taxonomy): domain Eukaryota; kingdom Metazoa; phylum Cnidaria; class Scyphozoa; order Semaeostomeae; family Ulmaridae; genus Phacellophora; species Phacellophora camtschatica. Next base: position 4,612 of record JAYJMH010018272.1, read on the forward strand.
TCAAGGGTCCTCAATAAAATGTATTTGGCAAACTAACATTTAAAATCAAGGTATTTCTTATTTGTTTAATGGACAATTTTGTTTATTGTAATGTTCAAAGACGTTTTTACTGTTATTAAAAACAAATGTTTTAATCGTAGCAAATGTTTCTGAAGAGCTCAATCACTCTGATTATTGGGCTACACGACAGCAGTTGTTGTCTGGTAAAGTCGTCGCAGATTGGATGGATCCTGAATATGGCCCACTTGATCCTGTCTTTGGAGTTTTATTAAATCCTACTCTTGGTATGTGTGTGAGTTTCAATGGTCTTTAATCTTTGGGATGTCATTTTCTTGTTTTTTCACATAAAGAAAAGTTAGCACAAGAAGGCTGTAATATATGCACATGCTTAATGCTTAATGCTTTTATAATTTATAATTCGGTAGCTATTTCCTCAATTTGATTTGTTGGAAAACTTTAACCCAAGTTTCCTGAATTCCTCACAAGGGGATTTCTTATAAATTAAGAACATTTCAATTAAGAATTAAACATTCGTTTACACAGTTATGGCAGGATCAAATTTATTATTATTTAAAAATGCTTTTATTTCCCTTGCAGGACGAACTGGGCCTGGTGATAGCGGTTGGGTCCACATGCTGCTCTTTGATGACGATGGTCCAATGGCCTATCATTCCGCAGTTCACGATGCGTTTGGATATTTGATAACACATCATGATATTGGCCCTGGGTACGATTATCTTGGTGCTTGGTCTTTATTTGAATCCAACTCCAGCATGTCAGGACAGCTTTCTGGATTAAAATTTTGGAAAGATGTTTTGAAACAAATGACAGATATTAAGAAACTGCAAATCTAAGTCGAAAGAAAGTAAATTAAAAAAACTGCCAATCAGTGCGTTTTGTAAAAATAATTGCACATTATTTGAAATTAATTGAAATTATTTTGGTGAAAACCAAATTTTATACTTTTCATACAAGTATGAAGTAAATATCCAATCGTTTGCTTTGTGCTTTTATTTTACCTTAGTTAAAAGAAAAAATGCTGTGGCATTTATTTCGTTGATCAAATTTTTGGACGAAAAAATTCTTTGTGTGGTCAAAGTCCTCTATGATAACTTTCTCTATAAGTTTTTCTATACAGCACACAGGAAAACAAAAATACCATTTCAATTATAAAGTGCTACTTCAATTCCTCTGACCTATGTGTTTTAATTTTTGTCACAGAAACACGCAATGTATGAAAAGTGGAGTGGTACAAATCAAATTAGGAATAAATTGAATTTTAAATTTCCTAAAACCCGTGCATAGTGCTTTTTGAAAGACATATAGACTGAAATTTATAAACAAACGGCATTATAGATTCTTTTTCAGCTAAAAGTAAGGCTAATAATCTTACCATTCTATCCAAAAAATTTCCAATTTGGAAAAGGCTAGTTTTTGGCAAAAAAGGATATCTAACGATTTTAGTAAAATTTACCATTTTACCATTTTAGCCAAAAAATTCCAAAAGGCCTCGTTTTAAGCTAAATAATAAGGCTACAACATTACCGTTTTAGCTCAAACCTTCAAATTTCCAAAAGCCTAGAATTCAAGCCAAAAGCAAGGTTATTTTGGCACGAAATCTTCCCATATCGGAAAGCCTCGTTTTAGGCTATAAGTAAGGCTATGACCTTACCATTTTAGCAGAAAATTGCCTCGTTTTAAGCTAAAAATAAGGCTGTGACAATATCATTTAGCCAAAAGCTTCAAATTTCGAAAAGCCTCGTTTTTAGCCAAGGCACCTTGTTTAGCCTACCACTTTGTCATTTTAGCCATAAATCTTCAAACTTGGAAAAGCATCGTTTTATGTCAAGAAGTAAGGCTATAACCATACAATCTTTATTCAAAAACCTCCAAATTTGGAAAAGCTTCATTCTCAGCCAAAAGGTTAGGCTACAAACTTGCCATTTTGCAAAATTCCTAATTTAGAAAAGATTCTTTTCAGATAAAAAGAGGCTATAACCTCATAATTTTAGCAAAAATCTTAAAATTTTGAAAAGTCTCGTTTTCGGCCCCAAAAGTAAGGCTATAACTGTACCCTTTCAGCTGATCAGTTTTCCAATTTCGACAGCCATGTTTTTAGCCCAAAAGGTAAGACTATAACCTTATAATTTTAGCTAAAAAACCCCCAATTAGGAATAGCCTCGTTTACAGCCAAAATGTAAGGTTATAACATTACGGCTTTAGCCCGAAGCTTTCAATAGAGAAAAGTTTTGTTTTTAGCCCCAATGGTGAGGCTATAAACTTGTCATTTTAGCCATAAATCCTCTAATATCGAGAAGCCTTGCATTCTGCCAAAAAGTAATGCTATGACCTTACCATTTGAGCTTGGAAACTTCCAGTTTGGAAATCTTCCCCTTCAGCGAAAAAGCAAGGCTATAACCTTAAAACCAAATGAAATTGAAAAGCTTCCTTTCCAGCAAGAAATTGAGGTCATAATATTACCTTGTTAGCCAAAAACTCTAATTTGAAAAGCATCCTTTTCAGATAAAAAATAAAGCTATAACCTTACTATTTTAGCCCAAACATTCAAATTTCGGAAAGCGTTGTCTTTATCCCAAAATTTGAGGTTATAAACTTGTTATTTTAGCCATAAATCCTCCCATATTGAAAAGCCTTGCTTTCTTATAACCTTACAATTTTAGCTGGAAAGCTTCCAATTAGGAAATGTCTCGGTTTCAGCCAAAAGGTAAGGCTAAAACCTAAACATTTTAGCTCAAAAGCTTCCAATTTAGAAAAGCCTGGTTTTCAGCCTAAAACCTTATACCATTTTAAACCAAAAAAGCCTAATTTCAAAACGGCTCGTTTTCCGCCAAGTCAGAAGGCTATAACCTTACAATATTAGCCGGAACCTTCAAATTTCGAAAAGCCTCGTTATTAGGGCAAAAGGTAAGGCTATCACCTTGCAATTTTAGCCATAGGTCTTCCAATTTCAAAAGGCTCCCTTTATGTGAAAAAGTAAGGCTCTAACCTTACAATTTTAGCTCAAAAACATCCAATTAAGAATAGCCTTGATTTCCAAAAAGAACAAGGCTATAACCCTGCCAGTTTAGTCCTAAGGCTTGTAATTTCAAGAAGCCTCGTTTTCAGCTCAAAAGGGTATGGCTATAACCTTGCCATTGTACCTCAAAAAGCTCTAAATTTGGAATAGATTTGTTTTCAGAACAAAAGTAAAACTATTACCGTACCATTTTAGCCAAAAACATTTAAAATGGAAAAGCCTCATTTTCATCAAGAAATTGAGGCTATAAGCATACCTTCTTATCCAAAACCTCTAATTTAGAAAAACCTAGTTTTCAGCATAAAAGGTAAGTCTATAACCTTGCCATTTTAGCTCAAAAAGCTCCATTTGAGAATAGATTCTTTTTCAGCAAAAAAGTAAGGTTATAACATTTATTTTTTAGTCATGAATGTTCTAATTTCAAAAATTCTCGGTTTCAGCCAAAAAGTAAGGCTGTAAGTTTACCATTTTAGCTCAAAAAGCACAAATTTGGAATATAATCATTTTCAGCTAAAAAGCTAAGGCTATAACGTTGCCATTTTAGCTCAAAAACGTACAATTTGGAAAAGCTTCCATTTCAGCGTAAACGTAAGGCTAGAACCTTATCATTGTAGCCAAAACATTCAATTTGGAATTAATTTATTTTCAGCAAAAAAGTAAGGCTATTACTGTGTCATTTTAGCCAAAAATTTCTAAAATGGAAAAATTAAAAATAAGGCTATAACATTACCATTTTAGACAAAAAGTTCTAAAATCTAAAAATATCGTTTTCAGCAAGATATTGAGGCTATAAGCTTACCTTGTTAGCCAAAAACCTCTAATTTTGAAAACCTCCTTTTCAGCTCAAAAATATGGCTATAACATTACCATTTTAGACCAAATATTCAAATTTCGAATAGTCTCGGTTTCAGCCAAAAAAGAAGGCTATAATTTTGCCATTTTAGCCTAAACCTTTAAATTTCGAAAAGCCTCGTTTTCAGCTCAAAAGGTAAGGCTATAACCTTGCCATTTTAGCTCAAAAAGCTCCAATTTGGAATAGATTTCATCACCATGCTCAGTCTGACAAGAACATTATGAAACCATTTGGAGAAATAGATATCAAGAATTTAAAAGTGTTATGCTTTTTATAGTCTGCCCAGGCGGCAGCTTGCTCATCTAAAGATTTTGGTCTTTCTATATATATTTCCAAACAGTCTATAATGCATCTTGTCTTCCGATATTTTCCTTTGAACATTTTGGGCAAATTTGAACATATAACGCCCTTTGGTAACCATGTCACACGAGTTTTTTGTTTGTGCTACCCTCTGCAAAACAAAACTTATACAGGATTTTCCTGCTCATTGGAAACAACTCCGGGAACAAAAGGGGGGGGGAACTTTTCGTGTGTCTCGTATGTGTCTCCAAAGTGCAAAAATAGCTCATTCAAAACAAACGACTAGACTTTAGAGTCAAAATTAATTTTGATTGCAGACATTTTTTAATCTAGATATAAATTTTAGAAAAAACAAAACAAAATTATATACCATGCAAGCAACAATTGCGTAGAGGGAAAGACATCGTCAGACATGACAGTTGCAATTTGCTCATATTTTCTCGTTTACTTCTGGCATCTGCCTGAGCATGATGAAAATAAATCGCATCCGAGGGAACACAGAATAAACAGAAGCATTCAGAAAAATCCCAGGTATGACAAGTCTTTGCAAACAGCTAGGCATTCATTCTGTGTCCATGGGGAGACCTTCTGAGTCTTCAGGTTCTTCGTATTGGTCAAAGTCCAGAAGATCTTGTAATGCCATGACTAAAAATCAAATTTCATAAATGCTTTCAACGCTTTACACACTGGCATGTACATTTATATGTTTGATTAGCAGCAAGAAAACTATTTTCAAATATTTGGTTCGTCATCCGATATACAACCGTGCTTTTTTAGGCTACAAATATTACTGATCGAATCTGATTTATGCCAAACTATTTATTTAGTTAGATTTCATTTAATTTAATTTATTCAAATTTAATCAAACTAAATAAAAAATAAATAAAGGAAATAACTAATGCTGTTTGGCATAAATCAGATTATGTAATACATAAATCGTACAATTTATTTATATTCTTGAACAGTATATCTTTTTATTGAAACTTTCAATTTGTTTTGAATAATGATAATAAGCCACGCACTCAAAACTTACCTTCAAATTCACTGATGGATGGAATTCTTCTGAATAACCTGATTGTTCCGTATATTAGACTCACATACTGCCATTCAACATCGACTCTGTGGTCCATGAATTGTTTGTCGTTCAAGCAAATATGAGCCAACAAAGACATTCCTTGTCTCACCAACAGAAATCGTTTGCTGCAGATGTTAATAATAACTAATCTTAATAACAGGCATACAAATTTGTTTAATTTCCAATCTAATTTCTCGTTATAACCTACAAATGACTCATGTAATTTACCTAAACTATATAAACTACGCAGTGGCCTAAAACAATGTCCCAACGATTACGAACGGTTATGGTGGAGCTTTAGTTTTGACAATTTATTGTAAGATGCTTCAAATTATTATTTAATATCTTGTTTGTCAAGATCTACCTAATCACTGGGTTATACTCGATGAGACAAAAATAGAGTATTTTTACTGTTGCGAATCTGCCGAAAATGCTACATTATGGCTTTGAGAAGGTCATTAATGTTGGCTTTCCTTTAGAATGCAGATTTTACAAAGGAGATATCAAACTTTAAGTTTCTTACATCAACGACAAGCAAAAACAAATTAATCAAAACTAAATCTCCTCCATAGCAGCTTTGCAAATGCGGAGGCATTTTTTGGCCACCTGGTAGCTTTTTGCATAATTATCTGAAATCAAATTATCGCAATATACCGGGTGTCCAAAAAAAGGCTACTGATTTCATTGAGTATAATGATGAATATATTAACTAAAATGCTACAAAATGCTTCTGATGACACTCATTGATTGTTAATTTAATCAAAAATACCTAGTTTGAAAATTTTGGAGCTTTGTAATTAGAGATATTAATTTTCGAAGTTGAAATTGTGCATCACCCTCAAACCAGAGCTTGTGCAGAATTGCCTACCGAAAGTCTTTCATTTTGTGGAATTGCCCCGAACCTGATTTCAAACAAGCAAGGTATTCACAGCCTACAAGCTCTTTAACAATGGGCATCGAGATTTTTACCCTATTCAATAGAAAAATGAAAAAATGAAAATTGAATGTATGGTTAAAATAGTAACTTGACGTTAACTCCTTGAGGATAACTTATGATAAACTGCAACAATGAATTACACAACACAGTATAAAAAACGGCGATTATGACAAACTTTTCTTAACCAACAATAGCTTTGTTCAGTAAAAATGTTTTGTTCCAAAATGAAAAACAGCAAACAAACATCAGAATCCACCCAAAATCAATTACGATCCTTTAGGCTATTCTGCAAAAGCTCTGGTTAGGGGGTGATGCACAATTTCGACTTCAAAAATTACGTGACAACAATTCTGTCATGCGATTGATTTATCCTACAATGTGAACAAAATAATAACTAGATTAACTACCAAATTCTCCAAAGCTATTGAGGCCCAAAGAATACTTTTTAATTGTTTAAGCCTACTATTATTTTGGCCGGGGCAATAGTTTTTAACTTGAGGAATTGAAATTATGACAACTAATTTAGTCTTTCAAGATTGTAAAAATGAATACTTAAAAACATATCTTTCTTAATTTTATAGCTGGCTTTAATGAAACATGATATATTATTAAGATACCAAAGCGATATACAGACTACATAGCATACTATCGGGTGACCCACAAAATGTCCCCAGGTTTGCAAAGCTGTTATGGAGGGACATTAGATTTTTATAAGTGCTTGCTTGACATTGATATAAGGAGCTTCAACTTCAAGTTTGATACCTACTTAGTAATCTCTAAGCTATACCAATAGAAAGCCAAGATCAGAAGATTGCAGCAGCAAAAATGATCTTTCTGGAGCTTCAACTTCAAGTTTGATACCTTGCTTGCCAAAATCTACTTAATAATCTCTAAGCTATACCAATAGAGAGCCAAGATCAGAAGATTGCAGCAGCAAAAATGATCTTTGTGGAGCTTCAACTTCAAGTTTGATACCTTGCTTGCCAAAATCTACTTAGTAATCTCCAAGCTACACTAATAGAAAGCCAAGATCAGAAGATTGCAGCAGCAAAAATGACCTTACTGGTTTCATTCAGTATAACTCTGTGATTATTAGGTAGATTTTTGCAAAAAAGATTTCGAGCTACTATTACATCAGCTAGAATGAAAATCTGATCAACTTTGAAGCACTTTAACAAACACCTTTGAAGCTTTCCAAAAGTGGGGATATTTTTTCAGCCATCTGGTAGATAGTGCCAAAAAAGCATTGCTTGTGCTTTAACTCTTATCAAGGAAAAGAAGACACTTAGAACAATGAAATAAGATCAAGTTTGTCAGATGAAAGGTTTCACAGTAATCATACCTTTCAGATAGCTTGTTGCTGTCAAATTGCAAACTGTAGTCTTCTCTTAAAAGCTTGTACTCGTCAAGTAGCATCATCACAAGAACTTTGATGACCTGATTAAAAGTAAGCTACATTTATAGATCTGCTACGTTTAAAGATTCCCATTTAAAATTCACTAATTTGTTCATATTTTTTCAAAATTTGATAAAATGATTTCTTGGTTGCTGATTTGATCATTACCTCTGATTAACGATATCGGCAATTTTGTACGTAAAGACCAGATGCAAAAATTTAGCAAGGTACTGGGTGGTGTCCCAAAAAATGGTAGCAAATTCGATCAGGGCCAGCAAAGAGAAATTAGCTGAAATCAATCTGAAATAATTGTTAAAGTAATCCTGAATAGTTAACTTGAAAGGAAATACATTGTTTGTTATACATCGGTGCATTGAGAGTTGAAATGTTAATCCTGAAAGTTCAAATTTGCCTCCAACTCCGAACCAAAGCTTTTGAATCTTTGCTTAAGCTGTTAACCAACTGTGTTGGAAAATCTGCTGAGTCATGGTGTTATACCAAACAAGAGACCTGTTCTGTGCTTAGGAACACATTTGAATAAAAATTCAAAAACTGAATTTGAAAATCAGTTGTCCATAGATAAGATCTATAAACCTAAAAAAGTTTATTCATGCTGGACGTGCTAAATTCATCAATGGTATGGGCAATTTTTAGTTTTTGGATTTCTGTTTAAATTAGTGACTGAGCGTGAGGATCATGTTCCGAACAACTAAGCTATATCTATGAATGAAGAGATTCCCCCAAAACAGTACGTTTGCCAGCTAGGCCAAAACCCAAAAACTCTGGTTTGAAATTTGAACTTTCGAGAAGTTAACTATCGAGGATTACTTTAAAATGGATTGATTCTAGCCAAATTATCATTGTTAACCATGATAAAATATGTTACCTTTTATTGTGGCACAGAACAAGGCCTTCTGAGCAGGGCTGCAAAAAATTTGCGACCATCGGTCGGTCAGCTGTATTTTCATTCCTTACAACTTTACTTAAGGCTCTTCTTCACGCTACGAAAAATCCCACTATTTAATGAGAGCAAACTATTTTGTAGAAATACAAAAATTGGTTCTTGGACTAAATTTTGTATGCAGAGTTTAACTAGAAAATCAAAAATACAATATTTCAAAATTTTGATAAATTTCGATAATTCCTGATCTCTAAAAGGTGGATCAAAGACTATCACGAATTGACACATTTCTTTAAAAAAAAATAGGAGTGATGAAGAGAACGGAAACGAAAAAGTAAAGTAAATGATTGATTTCCCCTACCATTCAAGCTTCCGCGCAGAGGTATAATAGATTACTTTAATTTTCGACCCCTGTTGGGTGTTGGCCAACAACGAGAAAAGTAACGCTTACCTCATTACTGCATTCACACTCGGATTCAAGCATCACTTTGAACGAATTTGGACAACACGCTATCATAGTTGACAGTGTTTGGATTGTCTGAAAATAAAATTTTTAATAAGATGTTGTAGAGTATTTATTTTAAATGAAGCTGCTTGAAGATTGGGCGTGGACATATTACCAAGATAATTGTGTGTCATTTATTATCAATAAAACGCAAGATAAACAAAAAATATATTAATGTGAGATTCAATTCATAGTTGAAAAAGACACATTGGTCATCGAGTCCCTGCTATGAAAAACAGTTCATACGTAAATATACAGCACATCAACACTACAAAAACTTATCAATATAGGACAGCAAAGGACAAAGGATGAAGGCGCTACTGTTATTTTAATTAATGTGATCGTCAATGCAACGTATGCACTATTTCAAACCAAGAAAGCACCCTTCAAATCTCTTTGCTAAATGAAATTATTGCTTCCAAAACGATTCTATTTTGGATGATGGTAAGAAAGATTTTCGTTTTCAAAATAAGAACAAGTGTCCTTTTGGTTACGAAGGCTTCATATATCAGGAAAATTGAAAGAAAACGTATAATTTTTCCATATCAAAAATGACATTTATAGATAAATTAGTGTTGAGCTACCCACAAATACTAAAACAAAAGAATTATCGCAGGGGCACAACTAGAGTGGGTCCTGGGGGTCCCAAGAACCCCTGCATTTTTTCAAAAGTCAAGGCTTTTGCTTTAATTTCAGAAGCATTTTTGCTATGATTTTGGAGATTCTGCAGCAACTAACGGACAGTGCCTTTACTTATAATGCCCTGCCCTCTCAACACTTTAGTTGCACGTCTGCTGCATGGCTCAATAATTAACATATCACACAATATATTCAGATGGGAAATATAATATAATAAAATATTCTTTCACTTTCATTTTGAAAGCTTTAATATGAGTTTATCTCCAGACATAGTTCATTTGATTGTGCTACTATCCAACTTATGTACCGCGGTGAATAAACAATTTTAAATGTTTAAAAAACTATAAAAAGTGTGAAAATCCTCCTCTGCAAAGGCAATAGTGTCCACGTGACTCCATGATAGTTCTCATCAAAGTTAGGTTGCCATGCCTATTTTCACAATTTTAAGGCCCCAAAAGGTGTAATTGGTAAAATTGAATTTTCATGACTTTTCAAATGTTTTCTAAATTTTCTTGACTCACCTGGTAAAACCCGACTTATAGAAATATCATAAAGAACTGTGCACATAAAAGCACTAATTAGAACATATAAACCACCAGAAAATATAAAGATATCAATATTATATCTTTATCCTCTCAATGGATTTCACAAAATAAAAATACTTCAAATTCTAAACCTACCTCTAGTTTTAGTAGCTGCCATTCACAATCATCCAAATTTTCAGGTATTTTTATTAGGCTTTTATAAACGGCTCTCAGTGGACAAATCGCTATTAACAAAATATCTAACTTTCAATTAAATGTAATTAAAAAATGTAAAAAAAAAACCGAAAGATTAATTTCAGTGAAAAATTATCCTCTGATTATTCCCAAGCATAATATACATTAGTATGTGATTATTAAGCCATTACGAGGTCAATGCTAGACAATATTCGGACATCAGCTTGACATACGGACCAAACGTTATGAGGTACATTCATTCATTCATCCATTCATTTTTGATACTGACAGATATTAGAATATCACGTATTTGTCAGTAGTCCCGTTATTCGGATACTACTACAGGAAGACCCTATGAAGCGTTGGTTTTCAGTTTATTTTCTTCATTCTCCCTCACTGTCACCAGGATGGAAGCTAAGGCCCGGATATTTTCCAGCATGGATGGAGTTTAATCACGTAATAAAGGATTTAGTATATGGCATTCGAAAATAATGTCAACTTTTGCAAACTATGACCAAACAAAGAAATATTAGCATCAAACATACCACTGAATTTATCGTTTCTGTTTTTATTTTTATTTTAAAAAGGCCTATCCCTTGTCATTAGTTTCTAAAGCAGCACTGGTCCAAAACTGCTTCGAAAAATACGGCTTTTACGGACCGATCAAATCAAGAACCAGTAAAATTGCTCCGTTGGCACTCCGAGGAGCCAAATTTTCCGAATGCGTCATTTTAACAAACAAGGTGCAATTAAAACTAATGTAAATCCCACAAAAAAGGCTTAAACAGCATGTGAAAATTGGAAACCTTATGTTAAAACAAAATGTTGTAGCACGTGACCCTGTTTTCATGCATGACTGGTAACAACTCAAACAACCTTAACAACCAGAAAGACTTAGTGGAAAGCAAACTATTTTTAGAGTTGTCAGTCTTTTAGCTTTTTACTCTGTCTCTGTCCTTGGCACACACTAAGCTTCTCAAAAGCAAAAATATACCTGATTTGAGACAAATGATTTCTTCAAATCCATTCATGTTTGAAAGAAGTTTCAGCAAAGATAACAGCATAGATACAAATCTACCATCAGAATAACTTGCAACCAAGTCGAGTATCTTGTGTTCCTTTATCTTTTGAACTAGTCTGAAATAAATAAGAGATTGTAAAACCTTACTAAAAAATGATGATAATACTTTAAATAATGAAACTTTAGGACCATGTTAGCAAATAACGTTTTAAAACATTTGCCGTTTGAAAATTATAGTGTCCAATAAAACAATTCAACTCAACAAAAAGAACTCAACAAAATTAAATTGAGCAAAATCAAATAAGAAGAAATACTGCCAAGTACCAGAAAATATGTTGATTCATTTACGAATTGAAAATAGCAAATCTAAGAATGATCACAATGAAGAAAAACATTTGGCTTGACTTTTGGGACATTTTAGGACAGTGTACGGCAAGTTAAAGGATTCATTACAGAAACATATCCATAAAAATCAAATAGACTAAATTTCTTCTCGCTGTCACTAACTTCAGCAAAGAAATTTCTTCATTTTGGGACAATTATCAAAACAACTTTCAAAACATTTAGAAGAAAGTCATTTATGAGCCTAAAACCTAACTATTCAAATACATTTAATTTGCATTTTCCTTTTCAAGATTGAATGTTTTGATATAAGAACACCCCAACAGTACCCCAACGTCAAAAATGAATAACATCATACCCTGTCTTGGTTACTGCACAGCATGAAGATGCCAAAGAAACAAGTATCTCAAACAAATGAAATTTAATACTCTGTTGACACTGAAAATCAATTGAGTGAATAAAAGATCAATTTGAAAGGAAGTATTGTTTTAATAACATAATGGGTTTTAGAAAAGATATTCAAACATTCAGAGGCACAATATTCACTCTTTGGATAAACACAAGAATACAATAACACATAATAAATGGGATGTATAGTAACAATGCTCTTTTGGTATGTTAAGTTGTATAATGTATTAGAAAAATAGCATTTAATATCTAAACCAAGCATAGTTTTACAATGTGTTGCTTTTGGGCTGTTGAACATGCACAAATATGAATGACTAACATAGCCCACCTTTTCTGCAATCAAAATCCTAAAAACATGCATGAGAAGATTTGCATAGCATTCATTGTTGAGCTCAAGACTTTTATTATCCTGACTGAATGCATGGCTTCTCCATTTCTGATGTGAAAAACGTTTCTCAGAAATTGTTCTGCCATCCTTTAAAAAAGATTTAAAATGTTAAATAATGCAGTGTATTTCGTTATACTAGGTAAATTTAATAAAATTAAGATCTAAAGCACCCATTGAGTATTTTTGTCAAAAAGAATAATTATTCTTAGAATATACCTTTTTTAACAAATATGTGAACAGAATTTGTGTCAAAGAAATTAATAAAAATGTATACCTTTGATGAGCTATTTTCTTTGGCATGAGGCAAATCTTCAGTATGCCCTTTGTTCAGTTCAGATAAAAAGGCTTCTTGAATTAGTTGAGAATGACTTATAATTACACCCAAAATTTTTAATGCTGTGATTCCAATATCACTTAAGTCCTTTTCTCTTTCTATATTTTTCTCATTCCCAGTCTCCGTTTTTTCTACTTTTTCATTGGTATTTGATGTTGCAGGTTCAATACAAATGGAATCTAAACCTGCATTTTCAGAGGTTTCTCTGAGATCTTCATCAAGAACTTCAAGATGTTGCTCAATTAACTCTAGTATAGTGATAAGATTCTCCATTTTTTCCCCTCCTAGCTCTTGCAAACAGTACAGTATAAAATGGTAAGAAGACACACTTTCTTTCCTTTTACTTGTCAATTCTTCTTCATCTGAAGACGAGCTTTGTATATGATCTTCCAGTCTATTTACTGTGGAGAATTTTTTCAAAAGCTCTTTCTCAATATTGACACATTCATGTTCAATTTGACTAACAATTCTTGAAGCAACTTTTTGCTTGGTTCCTTCAACCTCATTATCTTTAAATGATCCAGTTTTGCCTATTTTTATGCTTCTTTTTTCTTCTGTTGTTGTTGATTTATCATTTGAAGAGCTTTTACTTTTTGGGGAATCAAAAGAATTTCTTTTAAAAAGATTATTATTCAAAAGAGGTGACCTTTTACTTGCCGATGCAGAGATTGGCGATAACCTCTTCCCTTTGAAATGTGATTGATCACTTTTAGGTGAATCATTTCTTACTTTTGCACAATTTTTACTTGACTCTTGCTTCAATTTCACTGCTTTGGCTTCTTGTATTTCTTTATCCTTAAACTGCAGCTGTGTTTTTAACTTCTCAACTTCACGTTGAAGACTTTTTTCTTTCTCAGTCTGTTTTTCAGATAAACTACATTCAAGTCTGAGAACTTGACTTTTCATCTTATCTCTGTCTTCCTGAGCTTTACTAAGGCCCTGCCTCAGAATCTTTATTTCACCATCTTTAGAAAACCCAACCTCTTCCATTTTATTGACTTTCCTGGCATATTCTGTTAACTCATTTTCAAGTCCTTTTAATTTTGTTGCATCAAATATTTGTGATTTTTCATTTAAAGATGGAACATTTGAAGAATCTATTTTGCTTCCGCTAAAAAGATCGAAAGTCTTTTCATGGTAATCTTTCGCAGATGGTTGTTTCTGTTCGTTTGGCTTGTTTGCAAAAAATGTATCAATTTGATGTGTATACGGACTGCCAAAAGGTTTTTTTGCTGCAGCTACTGTGTCAGTAAATTTCTTGCAAACCTTTTTTTGAGAAGCTTCAATTTCTATCAAGTTCAAATCATCAACTGTTAAATCTTTTGAAAAATCATCGTCATCAAAATCTGCAAAAAATTCTTCGTCAAAATCATCTATTTTTAAGACAGCAGCAGCTTCTTTGTTCTGAATTTTACTTGAAAATTTCATCTTTTTATAAGGTGACTCAAATTTAGGATTATTCGTATAGGGGTTTGGGCGTGTTTGACCAGCAAAGCCAGCCACCTGTGGAGCCTGTTTTTTCGGTTTAGCCTTGTTGTTGTTGGAAGTCGTCTTTTCACCGGCAGAAAATCTGTTGTTATCAGCACCTTTATCATTTTGAATATTCCCTTGGTTACTTGAGGATGTTGCTGCTCCATTGACACGCTTAAAGACAAATTTCTTTCCATACAAATTACTCATTTCCTCGTATTTTAACGGAGATCGACAAATCCATGTGTGCAACTTTGTGGCTAGGCCATTTAAATTTTCTTTTGTTCAAGCAACATCAAACCGAGGCTATATGTTCGCGCCAAATTCACGAGTGTTTGTATAAACAAACTAAGAAAGATTTAAAAGAACTTAACATAGATTTAGCAGAAAAACAAATTAAAAACAAGTCAGATAAAGAATGGAAGAAAATGATAAAACATAACATAATAACATATATTGAAAATGATATGAAAAGAAATAGTAGAACAAAATTAGGATTTATAAAAAGTAACTCCTGTAAAGTAAAACCTGTGTAAAGCTTTTAGAGCATATTTTACAAAGAAAAAACGAGAGTATTGTTTTCTCCAATGCCAGACCCTCCCACCGCCATGAGCAGAAAACGAAAGCATGAAGAAGTGCGCTCTGGTTGGTTCTTTTTGCGAAATTACGTCATATGTAAACAAATCATTTCATTGGATAATACAAAATCTGCCCTTGTTGTCCAGTGCAGTTTATTTCAGAAACCTAAAAAAAATGTCGATATCCCGCTCGAACAATGCCGCGAGGTGTGAATTTAATTTAGTTTGGTTAGGTAGGAGAAAACGATGAGATGAACCATTCAAAGATTTGAACACTAAGTTTTGCGCTAAAACTGGACAAAATACTTCAAAAATGCATATTTCCTTCAAAAAGAAATTCAATACTTTCGCAAAATAAAGGAACTTCCTCATGAAAAAGTTTATCACACTTATTTCCTCAAAAATATTTCATAGTCTGATGTAAAATGCACACAGACTACTTAAAAAAATACGTACTTCTGAAAAAGATACTTCTAATAAAATAGATACTTCTGATAAAATATATACTTTTGATAAAATAGATACTTTTGAAAAAAATGCATGCTTCTTATAAAATTCATATTTCTCAAAAAAATACAAACTTTTAAAAAAATACATACTCCTGGGATGTGCCTTGGAGTATCAAAGAATGAATTTATGCCCACAAACAAGCCTGTGATTGTGGGTACTGGTCCGAAAACATTCATTCTAACATGAAGTGTCTTGTGTATGTATCTCGTAGTGCGGGGTGGCTAAAAATTGTCAAGAGAGTTATGTGTAAAAGGTTGGGAGATGTATGTATTGTAGTTTAGGATAGCTAAAAACTGTGGAAACGGTGTAGAAAGGTATATCCATTTGATGAAACTGGAAAAGTGTTCAGCTTTCTAAAAATCTCATTGTAAAAGTTAAATTAGCACAATCATCATCATGAGACGTCTTGAGCAGGTGCCCGTTGACGCCCCGATCTCAAATTGTACACATTCACAACAACATGTTCCTTTGCTCCAAGCTGCACTCGTGCGC